>JAULBU010013979.1:0-13142 GCA_032358235.1 Odonthalia washingtoniensis | reverse complement strand
AGGTCCAATTGTTCTTGATGATATCGATGATAACATATTTTTAATTGTACTTATGTTATTGGTGCGGTTATTATTGTACATTTTGGTATCCTTGTCAGTATCAATGGTATGGATAGGTTGCTGAATTTTACTATTTTGACTGTGTTTCTAATCATCAGCGTTCTCTTCATTTACATCAACATAATTGATAGATTCATCTTCATTGACATGTTTGTCATGAATGAGCCAATATGCCGTTAAAGCTGCTTTAAATATGACCAGATAATTAGCGTAAGGTTTCTCCTGACACTTAACAGTATCTTTCAAATTATGAAGATTTTCCTCGCGTATAGCATCGCGTTTAGGTTGGTTTCACTGACGTTTATTTGCATCCATAGGTCACTTTGATTGTCCCATCATGCCAAAAGTTTCCTTTTACGGAGTTGTTCCGGATTTTGCGGCGTGTAATGTGGCGTAGGTGGCTTCGACATTTTCAATTTCGGTAATATAAGCACGCAGTTGGGAATGGATGTGTTGATAAACTAGGACATTTACAGGCACGTATATATTGTTGTTTTGGTACCAATAGTTGGTAAAGTGAGTTATGAGCAGCAACAAAAGGGAATAAGAAATATTAGTTAAACTGAACCATGGTGAAGTTGTTGTTGTAGCAGTTTGTCACGTTGTTGATGATAGTGAAGCGGATTGTAGAAGACGTACTGTCCAGATTTAGAACTTAAAGCAGGGTTATATGTGTTGTCGGCAGTTTTTGCTCGTCTTGTTTTCAAGTACGCAATACCATTTTATGACATCATGTCATAATTTTTTCTGTTTCCAGGCTCAGTCCTTTTTTTTCTTGGCTCAGTCCTCATTTTACCCCTGGCTCAGTCCTCATTTTTTAGTCCTCATTTTTCTTCCTCATTCTTCCATTTTTCTTCTGGGCCCAGCCGCCCTTTTTTCTTGCCACAATCCTTTTTTTTTAAATATCACTAATTGCGATTAAAATCTCGGCCAATAAAAATTCTATCTTGAACGGGGGTTCCAATAGGCCTGAACAACATATGTAATCGTACATTACCTGTTTCATCTATACCCCCACCATGTACAGAGGAATCACCAGCAAGAAGTACATCCCCTCTACAGATTCGGGGGTGTCTGCATCAAACAGTGGACTGTTTTACAAGGTATGAAAGAGCATACAAAAATTTCAAATTATAAATTGATCTTAGGACACCACAACAAACAATGCACTGTTTGTTGTTCTCGCTCCTAATCCAAAATTGGGCTCTATATACTTCAAAATATACAACAAAGTTTTAGCTACTGGAACTTTTACAAAATTTCATTTTGCTTCTACTGAACACAAATTTGAGAAAAGAATTCATTTTTATTTCAACACACGCATTCAATGAACCTGTCCTAAACGTGTTATAGCGTCAAAAAAATGAGAAATTTCTTTACAGATTTCATGTTTTAACGGAATTCCATTTTCAGAAAAAATTTTCCTCCATCACTTACACGATCTTTACTATCAATCAATCATTGAAACCTTCACGCACACCCCAAAAAATCACATAGTTTACTTCACAAAGGGGAGATGTCTTCATGTAAAACAACACAGAACTTCTCTTTCCACTTGCAACTTTTCAAGCCGGCATCACATGCAATCAATAGAAACGGAAAGTGTAAATCATGCAAGGTGCCTTAGAATCTACTTCATTCACTTCCGTTCGTTTCTCTTAAATCAAGACATGGAGTGCATATATGTACTGAAAATTGGGTCTAGTCTCAGACTATCTCCGCCTCAGTGTCAGATCTATCAAAATCCCCATGGAGAAACACAACATCACACATTCTCCAAATCGCACAACAATTCAAGTTCAATTACGAAGTCGCCCTCTTCCAATCATTCAAAAGAAAGAAATTAAAGAAAGAAAGAGAGAACGATATACTTCTAGACGTGAAATAACGCATTAGGTTAAAATAGTCTCTACCAAAACATTATCTGCCCCTATAAATAACATAGTGTATACATCCCCATACGCATACACGTTCTAAACTTGAAAATAACTTACCTTGACATATGTTTTGATTTACGCTCATGATGCAGACACATTCCATTGATACTAATTCTGATGTAATCACGTCATAGTTTGAGTGACGGTCAGCGGTACACGAGTATCCATTTGTTCTCACCGTCTACGTGTTCTAACTATAGGTTAGTCATGTCGTGCAAATCTTGAAGAGTTACGATCCATTCCACGAGACATCGAACATGTTGATGAAATCACAGGTTTAATTCTGTATTCACTTGATACGTCACCATCTCCTGCAAGATTTCCTTCACTTATCCTTCCCACATCTTTTGACATGCTCCCTGGCAGGGACTTCCCTACCTTCTCCGGTGATTTTATGTTTATATATTTACTACTACTAATACTTGCAGGGTTCGGCGCATAACCTATTACTTCCTCGTCATTCAACCAAACTTTTTCATTATTGCCGACTTCCTCATTTTGAACAGGACTTACCATTCTTCTCATGTTAGATAACACTTTACCACGTGTAACCTTACGTTCCTTATATTTGAAAAAGTCACGCAAATTCGTTGCTTAATTCCCAACTTCTTTTTCTACACTTCCGAAATCTTGTGGACGATCATCACTATTTAAGTTGTCTCCATTTACTAAATCTTTACCTGCGTCTGTTGATTTTCTTCTCTTAGCCCCTCTCGTCTCAACCCCTTTCCTCATTTTTTGCTTGTATCAGTGAAAGTAAAGCTTTATCTCTTGTTTCACACAGTCTAGAAATGTGCAACGGTTTTGTTGTTGATAACAAAAATCTGTAGAATACATTGTAATAGGTGGTAACAACAATTTTATTTTAAGTTGTGTACTGTCAATAGATTGAAAAGTGCAATTCATTTCAAGAACTGTACTTCGCTTCTTTCAGAAAACCCAATACACGTTGCCATTTACTCCGTACTTTGAAAAATACAACTTGCCCTAATTGATTTTCGGAACAATTTATTATTTTTCGATTTTTCATTCTTCACAGTACTTTCCACTTTCACCCACTTCGAATAGATTTCAAAGTTTTGTTTCAATGTAAATTCGGTTCATACGTTTCCAAAAATACTTCGACATTTTGGTCAAGATGCGAAGTGCGTACTGTGGTCATTTTCGAAAATATGCACAAATTCGGCTGCACTTCGATAATGTCCGAAGTGAAATCCCTAAAAACCAAAGTGCAAGATTCCAAAGTGCACCGAAGTGCTTAAATTCGGGATAACTTCGGGCACTTCGCATTGCACTTCGTTTTTAAATGTTACAGACGTGGTACATTGCCTAGTTCGTCAGATATTTGAAAAAGAGTTTCATATGCGGATAGTTTCTCCTTCCATACTTTAGTCTGTTTACTTTTCATACTTTCTAAGTAAAGGGTGGCGTTTTTATCCTATTTAATTCTCGATCCATTTTTTCGAAATACTGCTCTTTCATTTGTCTGGTTCTCGACACAAATAACTGTAAATTTGCTTGTACCAAATGCTCTCTGGGAACCTAATGGACCTGGAGTGACGAGAATACGCAGATTGTTAGGTGAGGCAATGGATTGGAAGTACAAAAATCCTGATTGATCATATGCTTGTTCTTGTGCTGATGTGTTTCGTAGAATGAAACTCGAGAAGAGAACTAAGCGACGTAGCACGAATAAAAAAATGCACGGTTGTTTATTGTTCACTTCTAAACGGTTATTGAAGAGACTGGGCTGTGAATATGAACTTAAAATTGGTAATTGTAATTTTTGACAATCGACTGGTTCTATAATGGAGATGAACATTGATAAAGATGAATTCACTGGGAAGATTAGTCTGTGGAGGTAAGGTTGAAATGAAATGGGATGTCGTGTGCGTTTTACTACAGGCTTTTCAGAACACTATATGTACTAGAACTTTGACAGAATTTAAACCGTTGTAACGACTAGATTTTACTTTAATTTTTGTTTTCATTTAAGGAAACTCTAGTATAATCACGTATTGGTTTTTAACATCCCATGAATTTCTTGTCGATGTTCATGTTGTTCAAAAAATGGCGTCGATGTCCTTTTAGATTTCAGCGCGCCTCTGACCTCTGAGTTGTCTCAATGGTTAATTGTATTCATTACCTAATTCTATATAGCATTCATTTATGAATACGATATTATCATACATTTTATACAAATAAATGCCTTTCAAAATATCAATAAAATCTATTGCTATCGACATAAATTGTATTGCTACTATAGCTCTATTTTAAGTTGTAATCTATTGCTATTTGCGGAAATCTATAGCATCAAAAATAATGTTATTATTTAAAATTGTGTTGAAACCTTCAACGATAGAACCGAGCTCCGAAACAATAAATTCCCTGCTATAGAAATATTTCAAAAGGAAAACAGCACAATAATATTGCTCCGAAGCACTACGTTTTAGTGCTGCAGTCATTATAAAATTATTGCTATGTAGAGAAACTTTAATGCTATATTTTTGTTTTCCCTATGCAGTGTACTGTTCTGTCCACAATTTACATGTATTTCTTCCAATCATTTGGTTACGAACAACATCTGGACTTAAATTATCTGATAGAATAATCCGGATTACCTTACGTACAGCGTCAATTCCAATTTCTTCGGATAAGGTTACCAAATGATTTGCTGTAACATTTACATCAGTGACCTGTTCCGAAGGTTCGATAGAAGGTTAATCATCAGTAATTGCACAGTCGGGCTCATCGCTGTACAATCTTTCCACGTCAGGACCTTCGTAATGGGCATCTGATCTGTCTGTGTGCTGCTGATAACCGTTTCCATTTGTTGCATGTCGCATAGTGTGCAATCTCTTCTTCATATTGTAATTGCATGACGTGAAATGTCGTTTGTAATCAGCCCAAACGTTGGTCGAGTATGTGAAATACATTGTATGGCAGACGAATATTTTCGTTACCATCATTGTGGAATGTGGGATCCAGAGCGATAATTAGCATATTGGTAGAATAATTTGTGAATAGGGACCAACTTATTCACGGATATTTCTTACTTTTTACTGTCAGTACCAGTAGTCGATTGTGCCACTGTAAATAGTCAAAAGAAATATAATCATGCTTCAATTTAAAATGTGTAAAACTTTTCCTCCATATGGACGCCGAAAAAGTGCAGGAAATTAAATAATTGATTTTTTGTTGAAAAAAATCAATTATTTAATTTTCTGCAAAATTTTGGCCTCCATATGGAGGAAAATGTTTTACGTATTTTCTGTTGTTGGCAATATCTAAGTAAGATGACAGCCTATATTAAATACATGACATTGCAAAGAAATGACAGGCGCATATAAACAATTAACTAGAACCTTCTCTGAGAACAAAAGTACATTTTTCTATAGCATATAGGTAGAAATATGCTTAGACATGCAAGGTAAACAAAGATAAATTCATTCAAGGAGAAAATGTCAACCTAATAGTGGCTCTTAAACATCTTCCATTCCCCAACCATCTATATCTTGTCCTTCATCGTCCCCTCTATCATCATTTTTATCTGGTTCTCCGGCACTATGACCACAACTCGAAGGACTGCTTGAACTTTGCGATCTGTGAACAGATAGCCGTTGGCCTTTCCTGTTAAAACTGCATCCATATGCGTATGGAATAGCAGCTTTCAAATTTCTACCGTCCAGGATAATATACATCTGATAACTCAGTGCTCCTGTTTCATTCCATCCTGCCCCTGCATGCTGAACGTAACCATCTCCAATGAAAATAGACTGCATGATGATTTGAATTTCATGCATTTCCAAACAACTTGCAATTCTGTCCTTTCCCCTCTTACTTAAATGGACATCACGATGGGACCCAGGAGCTATGTATAAAGATATACATTCATTAGCAGTTGTAATTGTGAAGTAACCGGGGAACCACTGTTCCTGACGTCGAAGTCATTGTGACCATGTTATGGTGGACAATCCTTACCAGAGATCAGAAAGTGATGAATACAGCAGTCTCATGTGGTGTCACAAATTGGCCACACTAATACCACACACCCCTTTCACTGGAACCAGACTACTCAAAACTGGCTGGAACCTCATTGGCAAGTTTCTGCCATACACATGTCATACCTAGTGACATCATGGACTACTGGACTTTATTCAGCTGATGACCTTTTTATTTTGCTATAAGAACGTCCATAGCACCTTCCTCTTTTCTGTTTCTTTTCCCTTCTCACTTCTCAACCTATAATTATTATACTCAAAGTTTATAATTATTCCCGACCGGGTGTAGTCACCCAGTCAAGAAGTCTACAAGTGAATATTTTTACTGGCTCGCGCTTGTTCGGAGTATCACAATCAAAGCAGTCAGTTAGCCTGTGATCAATCATCTCGCTCGTCCGCCCTTCGCTATTCTATTAAATTCACGGCACTCTCTAATTGCATAAGATCCTCTCAATTTCTCTACAGTAGGTAATCTCGTACCCTACCTCGTTATTCACGCCTCTCTTTAACTGCATATCGCGTACTGTACTACTACCTGACGCTTATTGCCACCGTCAAGTACAATACGGTTCTGGATACGTGTATACATCTACAAAAAGCGCCCCCACCGTTCGGAATTTTGGTCAGCCATTTACAAATGTTATCTAAATTCAACAATGAGCACAACAATCCAATCCATAAGGTCAGTGCAGCATGGCATTTAGCTATCCATACATATTCGCGATGACTTTCCATTTGATTTTCAAGTAGACTTCTTGTACTGGAGTAATGTCCAATGCCATTTTTTCAGTCATGTTCTTCATTTCCAGAATTACCAGTGTTGATAATAGGGCTCTAATTATCTCTATTGATTTCATCTTTCAGGACCTCTTCGCCCGGAAACCATGTTTGAATTTCTGTAAAAATTTCACCAATTGTCTATGAAGGACATTCATGATTTTCCCTGAACGCTTCTATATACGTCCTTCTCAAAGTGTCATCCATGTTGGAAGGATCAGACAAACTCTCCAGAATGCAGTACCAATCGCTATCCAATTGCTGTTGCTTCCTGCAGAAGTAAGCAAGCCCACAGCTTCCTTCAGCATTCATTCTTGCATGTGACCATTTCTCCGATTCTGTGTGATCTCTGCGAAGTTACATATGTTCTCCTTGCATGTAAGCAGTCCAGGTCCAAGCGATATCTCTCAATCCTAGTAATTGATCAAACATCAAAAAAATGTGCGCAAGATAAGAATCTGGGATTAGTGCCGACTTAATCAGAGTCTTCATATCATATAAAATTTTGACATCCACTACTTTCTTGCCTTCTCCATCCGTTCTGTCAATCCTGATCTTTCTCGCCCGTGTTTCTTGACTTCTACGCTTCCTCCTACCTTCATTGACGGTATCCTCTGTTACATTGTGTCTTGTGTGTTGTAGCATTTCTTCAATGGTCACTGCATCTCTACACATCTTGTTCAGTCTATTGTATATAGCACTACATCCAGGTGGCATAAAATTTCAAGGCGGTTTGTTATCGTAAGGGCTGATGTCATCTGCGACGGCAGACCATGGCAAAGGCCTCGCCATTATATTTAGTCGCTTGGTTGATATTGATTTTCGACTACTTGCCGATAGTTCAATCTCTTGCGTGCCTTCTTCCATGCCAGAGAACATGGGATTGTTTGCCTTCTGTTCTTTTGCTGGAAGTTGTTCCTCATCACTACTCTGTAGGTCAATAATGTCACGTTGCTGTCTTTTCTTGGTTCTCGTATATGCTGGAATAATTGCATTGACACCCATTCCTCTTGTTTGTTTTCCTTCATTCCTACCTTGATTGCTCTCTTTAAAAAAGTGCTGCCTTATTTTCTTGACAATTCTGTCATGGCGGGCACTTGCACGGGTAACCAGTTTTCCAGACCTATTTCCAACACCATACTCGAAAATTGGCATGTGATTGCAAACTGTTGCATGAATAGATTGCTTCCTTGTTCGTGTCTCTGGGATGACAACGTCCATCACTTTCTGCATGTATTCGGAACTTCTTCTTTTGGTAAATCACACTTACCCTCCGCACTTGCACCCAACAATGTCAGCATAGACTTTAAGAAATTATTACCAAGGCGACAGAAGACAGCTGCATCAAATGTTCCCATTGTTGGGCCTCCAAAATAACCTTCAGCTGCATCCAGTAGGTACATTATAGTCTCCTCCGTACCATTGATGATAATTTCATTGTCCAAGTACCTCACCTCTCTTTTACCAGAATCTTGCCCAGTTCCAAACCGCGGTATGTTCTTGATCCTTTCCATGGCATATTTGAATTTGAAAAGCATCTTTCCCATAAGACCGTAGAGTTTGCATGTTGAGGTACTTTTCGTATCAAGAAAATTTATTCTTTCCATGTCCCTTGCAATATATACTGTCCTCGCTTCTTCAAACGGTATCTTATATTTTTCGGTAAAGTTCTCAGCATATCGTATGACACTGCTCATGAGGTCAATGAACGAAATGTTCTTTTTTGTCTTCCACGATGATATGTTTCGAGACCTGCTGAGATTTATAACTTCCCACGATGGCATGGTCGTCTTGTCATTCCGTACGAGAAGAGCGACACGAATACGGTCTCTTGCCCATTTTTTTTCAAAAGTTACAATTCTACGAAGAATTTGGAGTGCGGATAGGCGATGTCTCCCGTCCACAATAACTAATAACTCGTCAGAGTTCAGTACAATTCTATCTCTTTCTTGGCTGCATAATTGCGAGATACCAGTATACTTGTCGTCAACATCTTCATATTCGAAGTCACAGAGACATTCCGAAACCAACTTGATACCGCTCTTCTTCAAAGCATTTAATGAATGCATTATGATGATTGGTGCTGACATCCCTCAGAGGATTCTTGACGTTTCGGACCTAACTGACTCAACGCCATAATTCTGCATTCAGATAATTACTGAGACGAAAGCCTATAAGTGTAACAGACCTCCCGCTATGGGTCTCCTCATTACCATCCCTATTCGTGCGTTGAATTTCGATAACCTTCATCGCGTGAGAATCCCAGCAATGAACACCATCTTCTGATTCTAAATCACGGAAGATTGCTGGGTTGGTAACTCTTCCATTGTTTTCATAATACTGATATTCCCGTTCCTTATGCATTGACTTAATTTGTACATAGATTATTGCCACTCTGTCCAATATTTCATCAGGTGCAGCCGTCACCAATTTCGCTACACTCCCTGAGTTAGTTCAATTTCGAGCCCTCTGTTTTGCTATACCAACAAGAACTGCATTCATATCCGAATAATCAATTACACGGCACCCTCGGTATAACTTTACCACTTCAATGGAATCATCATCTATACAGTACAGCTCAACAAAAACATCTGGAACTATACCCCTTTCCACTGCGTCTGTACCGTTTTCCTCTCCAAAAATCAGCTTGTCGAATAGTTCTTCACCTCTTGCCGGGAGATAGCGATGCTTGAGACACTTTTCCTGTGCAGATGCAGAAGATGACGACATAGTTGATTATAGGAGTATTATGTTCTAGTTGAGAAATATTGAAGTCAGTTGACGACGTCTGGTTGTGATGAAGGATATCGTAATGTTCAGAAATATTTAAAGTCAGTTAATGACGGCTGGTTGTGAAGAAGGATATCGTAATAATGTGCGCAATATCTAGAACAGAATATATTGCTATTTGACAATGACTTCACTTCAGTTGTTCGAATTCGATAATCTGTTTGTTGTATTTTTTATCATAACCAGAAATGTTGTTATCATAAAGTTATATGTTTTATGACTTTCCTAACCGGACGGTGCTTCTGTAATGGCACAATAATTGTACCGTGTACGGGTATGTTGCACTCACTCCTGATTTGACTATGAATTCACTTCAGTATTATGACTTCGATGATCGGATAGCTGTCTTTGTTATCATAACCGTAAATGTCGTTATCATAAACGGATCTGTTGCATGACTTTCTTAACCAGACGGTGCTTCTGTAACGACATAATAATTATACCGTGTACGGGTGTGTTGCACTCACCCCTGGTATATTGCAACATATTTTTGCGTCCCCAAAAATTACTCGGAACTATTTTCGAACAATTTCCTCCATATGGAGTCCGAAAAATTGCAGAAAATTAAATAAATGATTTTTTTGTTGCAAAAAATTAAATATTTAATTTTCCGGGAAAATGTTTCCTCCATATGGAGGAATATTTTAACATTTTTTCTTTGTCAGTTCGAGTAGTACAAACAGACGCAACCTGACGCCGTGTGGAAAATTGAATATTTAATTTTCTAGAATATATACTAGACCGCAACATTATATAATTTTCCCGGACATAACATCGCAGTACTACTACCGTTACATTACCGTCTTCACTTTCATTCCTATTCTTCCACCATCAACATCGACTATTGCGCCTCTACTCAATCAATAAGACCTCCCACAAGCGTCATCACACCGTTGCAGCAACACTTTCTTCAAAATCATCATATCATAATAAACATGCACACACATCGAGTCAAATTAAAAGCAACGACGTACAATTATTTCATTTCAACAGCAACTTCACACTCCATATATTCTTCTTCACAAAGATCAGCCATAAGGTTTTTACAATCAATTTCAACATTCTACATCACATTCCCCAACGGTTATAAATGTATTTTTCAACCCGGAACTGAGCAACACTACTACATGTCATCTTCAAACTCTACTGGAAAATGCTCTACAAGGAAGAATCCAGCCCCTGATTCTGAATTCACTCGATTCCTGCTGTTTTCCTTTATTGACCGTTTCTCTGGTTCATCTTTCAAAGAAAACTTCAACTACAGGAATGTCAACTTCAATAATTTCCTGGAGTGGTTGAGGTTCCATGACGACCCTATTTTCAAGTGTATAACAACACGTTTCGAAAGCATGGCGAATGAAAGAAAAAGGCTTTGAAACTATTGGTATTTGCGTCTATAGGAGCGAATAGTGACAAGATCCAAGCAGAAATGGGTTCTCAGCAAGTGCGTCAGATATCCCGTGCGTCTCTCTCCATATACACATATGGTTGTAGAGATGAACGCACACTGCAAATATTCACTGACTTGTTCACTGACTTGTTCACTTCGACTGGTTTCTTAGTTCGTACAACATCATTCATCCACATGGTCATCCAATCAACTGGGAAAATACCAAGACGGAACACATTCAACATGTATATCCCAGCAGCTTTCGAATGTCTCCTATTCCTCGACAGCATTTAATTAGTATCTGCGACAATATCGAGAAAACATTCTAAGACACGTAATAGAAATATTCTCAGCATCAAACATTTCACTGGTACTAGAATAGGGTTCGTTTGTCAAACAATTTTCAAGGCTTGGGAAAGACAGGCAACATCAATCGACATTCCTCTAGTCATTTCAATGATGACGCCGTACATCGTCTACAACTCAGTAACATCCATAGTTAAATTTATTTCTATCAGGAACGAAGGTTTTTATCCCGTTACTCAAGAAACAAAATTTACTGCAGATGATGAACCAGTCAATGTCGAATAAATGGTGTCCGAAGAAGCTTGGAATAGAACAAACAGAATGGACGCAACATTTCGTTACACCGCATCTTCATGTTTCACCAACCTACACAAAATAGTGTGCAACATTTCGTTGTATGACCCCGATTCCAACATGGAATCAACTCCAATGCTGAAACTTTTCTTCTGTTGTCGAAACAGTTCGGAACTACCGCAATTCTTTTCTGGTATACCCGGTCATGTCTCCTCTCAACTTATCCGTTTCAGTTAGTAACACCCTGGAAGTGAACGTAGACGTTGATGAGGACATTTCGCCTTCAGGGGACACGTAAACAGGTAATGGTAAGCGTGAACGTTTACCGCCTTCCGAACAATTGCAATGAAATAAGAATAAATCTAAAATTGATGGCAACAAAGAAATGGAAATATCCCTAAACAAATCTTCGGATATACCGACAGAATATAAGGAGGAATATGATGTCGAACCAGCAGCTTCAAGTAAGCTGACTACAATGAGATTGAAAGCGATGGAAGTTCTGAAGATAAGCATGCAGAATTACTGTTGCTGTTATGATTGCGATTTTCAGTTCTTTACTGACACAAAGATGCTATGGGTCAGACTCTACAAGATAATGTTCATTTCATTCTAATAGACCCTCCATACAACAATAGATATATCAACGACTATCCAAATTCAGTTCATGATCAGTTCACGGTAGAAGACATGAAAGAATTGGTAGATTCCTCGACAAATGTTTTGACACCCGGAAGTCATGCCCATATGTTTTGTTCTGCAATGCAATTTTCTTCCTGGGTTCAATATATTAAGTCGAAGAAGTAATTAATACCGTTGGAAAGCCCCGAAAATGATTAAATTGGAAAAGGATACAAGACTAACATAAGTGTTTTCAGTTTGGAGGAAACATCGCTCCATTACACGAAGACAGGGGGTTACCATGCATCAGATCCAAGAACACCCCGTCTCACGCATCTCTCCATGGTTGAACATGCAGTACACTTCTGCAAGAATGTTATGGTATCGCATCACGCTTTGAAAAGGATAAGCTACGGTCGTTCTAGGTCCATTAATTCTGTTCATCCGGGAACATGTCATGAAATGAATAACATCCAAAGGATCCCTATCAACGAAAAGGTATTAATTCCATCTCAGAAGAAATCTTCCGGTCGAAGACCAATGCTCGGACCAGATCAAAAGTCAAGACAGTGGATGATGGATATTATCTTCAAACTTACCCATCCTGGTGATTTGGTTGTGCATCCATGCGCTGGTATATTTTTTGTGGCAATTGCATGTATGCTTCTTCAAAAACATAGAAAATTTGCCAGTAGTGACATGGATGATAACTGTTTGTAATACTGCTGGACACAACTGGTCGACCTTTTTGATTGTCAGTTACTCAACGATGAATCAGACATTGAGGAAACGGAAGAAGACCTACTTGTAGCACAACAATGTTTGGAAGAGCTGGAAGACATTGCCGTGAAAAAAAGAAAGGATGTAGGGTATATTCCTCCTGGAATTTCTACAGTTCAGGCATTCCCTAAGCACGGTCGTCACTTCATTTCACAAGCCATTGGTGATGCATCTTTGTATAACAAC
>JAULBU010013968.1:0-22013 GCA_032358235.1 Odonthalia washingtoniensis | reverse complement strand
ATCTTCATTCTTTCTATCATCTAGTCATCATCATCATGCAATATTATCATCGTCACATCCCTCAACATAATCCTTCTCAAAATCGTCGCATCATCATCATCATGCGATATTGTCATTATCATATCCCATAACATCGTCATTCTTTCTGATCATCTTTTATCATTCCCATCCTGCAACATCATCATTAGTTCATCCATTTATCATTCCCATCCCGAAACATCACCGTTTATTATTCAAACTTCAGCATCATCGTCTCTCAACATCGTCATTCTCACATTATCCCCAACATCATCATCATTCATCTCACGTTTTTCGCAACATCACTGTCAATTCATCTCATCATCATCATCGCGTCCCGCAACATTCACAATAATCCATCGTGTAACATCAGCGTCATCGTCTCTCTACGTTCATCATTATCAAGCTCCAGCAACATCATCTTCATTTCTATTCTGGGCTGTGTCATACTAATCAGTCCACACACTTCAATTTGACATAGTCGAATCGATAGACACCCTCCAAAAACAAAAAGACATATCAAAAACGCAAAACACATCAAATCGAAAGCAACAAATTCGAGCGAATCTCATATCAATAATCGAAACACACAAACCGAAGCGGCATACAAAAACGAACCGAAAGCGACGGATTAAAGAAAATCACTACTTAGGCGACAACTAAAACCAGCGTAAGCACTTCAAACTTCCTCACCCCACTCTCTCCGAACGAAAATGAAAAGCCAATACAGACGCCTATTCAAGATAACAGATTAGGATGAACATCCTGCACCGAGCAGAATTCCTCGACCACCTTCCTTGAACAACATTTTCAGCAACGATGACATAACTTGCTATAAGAGTTATCAGCATCGCTCAAAATATGTAAGAGCAGTAACTGTTTTCCTGCGGAATTGCGATTGGCGACACGGAACTTCTTCGCTGATTATAAAATCCTGGAAAATAGCATAATCCCACTACCGCTGAACAGACAGATCCTATTCGACAACTTGCGATTCACTCTTACCCTAGAGGACAACTTCTTCAACATCGACTACCAGAATGTTGCCTTCCTGCAAGGTAGGACATACGATATGGATATGGCATCCGCACTTCTGACGATGAACAGGAAATTGAAAGGAGGCGTCCGTCCAGAAATTGATGGTGTTCGGTTGGATACAGCAGCTAATAGCTCATCAGTGATGAGCAAATACAAATATAAAGCATATGACCGAGAGTTTGGAAGACGAATCCCATTGCGGCCAACAGAAAAGAAATCTCAGGGTCCATTTGTATCGTAGAACGATACCATGTCCCCATCAGGCGCATGTATAATAAGATCAGACAGTCATTTCCAAAAGAAGAATTGAACGACAAAGATTGCTTGCAGATGGCCGTGCATGCTGTGAATGCAACAATGGGACCAGAGGGACTCTGCAAGATGTTTCTGGTATTCGGTGCACTCCAGCGTCCCATCATAGTGATGTCATCTCCAACTCAGCTCACTAGTCAGAAAACAGTTGAGGAGGCGAAGATATATGTGATGCAAGAGCAAGCCAAACGTCATGTGGCATTTGATTTGTGCCACCGGGCAGACAGAAGGCGAACGAAGTGTCCGAGAAGTTGTAGGACTTATCAGAAGAGGCGCTAGTGATAGTTTACTGCAGCTCATCCAAGCGTTGGGAGGCCCCCTATAAGTTCATTTCAATCGATGTAGAGATAGTTGCCACGAGAAAGAAAGATATTTCTGTCACTCTTTATAAAGCCATGGGAAAAATTAACACTCCATCCTGATTCGGCCGACCCGACCGCTCGAGGATATGCTGCGCAAAACAAGTTGAAGAGGATGAGGTACTAAGCGGGGAAGACGTTGAGTCCCACTTGGGAGATGTAACGAGAAAGATCGAAGTCAAAAAGGGGCCAAAGGAAGAAATGACTCTCGCCCCTTGGCGTCAATCGGAACTCCAAGGCCTCGTTGCAGATGGAACCTTCGTTGCGGTCCACGAGTCGGAAGTGAATGGTCAGCGGGTTTTTGGTTGCCGCGTTGTCGATGAGTTGAAGAATGTAGGTGATGGTTTAAGGAAGAAAATCAGGCTAGTAGCTCAAAACTATGCCGACGAAGTCGCTACTTCCATCGCCACAAAGACACCAACTGTCCAAACGTTTTTGCAGAGTGTTGCACTATGCCTTGTCGAATTCATCCCAAGACTGAGATGCTATACGCGTGACAGAAAGCAGGCGTATATCCAGTCTTGAACTGATTTAGAACGAAAGGTATTCATCGAGCACCAAAAGAGTTGGGATTACCACTCGGATACGTCTTGCACGTCGTCAAGCCTCTGTACAGAATTCCCGAATGTCGAATCGCATCTTCAATTCGAAAATGGGAACCAGTTTGTGAGATACAAACTGAGAAGAGGAGGATGGCGAAGATTGAGGTCGAGGGTGAAGGGGTTGATGATGTTGGAATGTTGTGAGAAGAGATTGATGATGTTAGAATGTTATAAGTTGAGGAAGAAGAGGTTCAAGATGTTGGGATATAAGTCGACGAAGATATAGTTTAAAGAATGTTGATGATGTAAGTAGAGGAAGATAGAGGTTGATGAATGTTGGGATGTGAGATGAGGATGAAAAGGTCGAGGTGTTAGGATGTATTTCAAAGGATGAAGAGGGTGATGATGTTGATGATTTTGGAATGCATGGTAAAGAAATGAAGAGGTTGGTGATATTGGAAACAGATGAGAGGGTGAAGATGATGCAGGGCATAATGAAAGATTGAGGATGGTGAAGATGAAACTAAAATGTTGGGAGGACGGTTGAGGTTTGATAATGCAGAGGAAGGGGCGAAACGTTCGGATGACGGTCGAGGCTGCAGGAGAAAAGAATGATGGGATTCCTTGAGAAAAGGGGGAAGGAGAATAAGGACTGTCATTAAGGGAAGTGGCGAAAACGCCAATGAGAAGAAGGACGAGGGGATGGCAGGAATCAAAATGACGGACAAAATTGAGTTGAAGAGGATGAAGGGACGCCGAAGAAGATGACGAATATACGATGAAGAGAAAAATGGCGGAGGAGATAACATGAAAAATAAGGTGTTCCCCAAAAGTCGACATAATGGCGCAAAGGAAGAAACGCATATGCGACCGGTAGAGAGACGAGGAAGGGTCGACACCATGAAAGGGACACCTATCAACGAAATGATCTGTAATTATTACACCCTAAACACTACAATAGGAGGTGTCGAAATATGCAATTAACGAGTTCTGGAGAGATACAAGACTGAGTACAACACATCATGCAGAACCAGGACCACACTCCTGGAAAAACACCACCCATACAGTGATGTAAGCCGAAGGTACGTACAGTGCAGTCTACCACGTGTGAATTTAACACGTGGGTGCTTATTTCTAATTAGTCGGAATCACCACGTGTCATTTAACTCGTGGGTGCACTACTTCTAATTAGTCAGATCAGAACTCATTCAATTTGTCACACGTGTTTCTTTATTTGGCTATTTCGTATTCGAAAGGGGTATTTATCAATTACCATGAATACGATGAAGTAATAATAAAGAAGGCAGACATAATCATAACCATAACAGAATTACCCGTCGCACCTAACCAGTAAGACAAAACCCCGGAGAGAGGAGACTCATCCGCAACACGTCACTTAGTCGAGTAATTCCGACTGTGGGAGGCAAATCAATCCCCACGTGGCCATTCGACCATGTCGAATCGAAGTGCGTAGACCGGTTCTTGTGACACTGCCCAAGATTAAGAGAAAGAATATGTTGCGGGATGCGATGATGATAATGTTGGATGAGTGACGATGATGTTGCGGGATGTGATGATGACAATGATAAGGAATGATGATGGTAGTGAATGATGAAGACGTTGCGGGATGTGATGATGATAACGAATGAAGAAGAAGATGATGTTGAGATATGAACTATGATGATGATGTTGTATGTGAATGATGATGTTGCGGGACCGATGATGCGAATGAGTGCATGATGAGTTATTATGAATGTTGCGAGATGTGATGAATGATGATGTTGCTTGATGAACAAATGGTGATGTTGCGGGATGAGAGGATAAAGATGATTAAGAAAATGATTATGTTGCGCGAATGATGATGATAATATTGCATGGTGATGATGATGCGACGATTGTGAGAATGATGATGTTGCGATATGAAGAACGTTGATAGTGATGATGAGGACAGTAACCATGATGGTATGCCAATGCTGAGAAGGATTATCTACATGATATGGAAAGAATATCAAGGATGCTGGAAATACTGCGAAGACGCCAAAGGTAGCACGAAGACGCGAAAAATGCGGAAGATCATTGCGAGCGAAGAGAGAATCCGAGGTAGGGTATACAACTTGAACGAGTAAACGGAATGGGCACAAACGGAAAAACTGAAAAGCACTTGACAGTCAATTTCGGTACAGGCTATGAAACGCCAGAGCTTACACGACATGCTAAATGTCATATGTGTAACTGTACAAATAGAGTACTGTACTGTCCGGAGCGAGCAGGACGATTCAGGGTACAACAGTATCTATATACACTTAGCACATGCAGAAGAGTGCCATCAGAATGTACTGTACTGAATGACAAAACAAGGAAACCTTCCATTCGCAATGATGAAGCACCCTTACAATATCACGGGAAGGCACTCTGATAGTGCCATGAAAGAAAGAGGAAGATACTCAGCCAGAAAGGAAAGAACCAGGAATAGTGCTATCTGGAACGTGAAGCGACACGTGGAACCTGACAAGAGATAGGACTAGAATAGCTCGTTGAAGCATCAGTATCTAATCCTCGATGAATACTCGTGTTATCACCACTTGGTCTAACCTCAAAAGTGGTATAAATATCATCGTCTGATCCAGGACAATTCATTTAATAAACAAAGGTAGACATCAACAAAACCCAGAATCAACATTCGAAACAGAATTTGCATCTAACGGTCAATACGAGCGGAAGAGAAAACTCAACCCCAACAAGCCCTGAGCAAAGTAATCAATGGCGTCAGAAGCAAATGCGATCCACACACGCCACAACATGCGTGCCAGGTCGTTCCAACGGCGAACCCAAGCTCTGAAAAAGGACACGACCTGTGTATTCGACTCGGATAATCCCCAACGATGAGTAGCCGAGTCAGGATATCGAGTCACAACGCCGGTCGAAGGTCCGCGGATACCCAGAATAGCGATTTTCTTTACTAATAATAAAAGACTAGAGAAACGGACACCACCTTACACTAACCCCACTAACTTATCGTAGCCCGATAATTCGGCAGTAGGTTGAATCGACACCACGCGATACTGCGTGCATCTGATCAACCGGGCTGCGAACCCAGATCCAAGAAGAGGAATTAAAGTGACCTTAGACCTGACACCCCGTAACGATACTCGTCATTATAAAGGGAAGGGTCCACCTGCTTCTCCGGTAGCCGAAGTATCGCTAACATACACCTCACTAACCGAGCCTAATTATAACGCCCATTGAGCTGCATTTGAACCATTCCACTTATTAAGCTGATTGTTAATAAAGAGCCTTGCTCAGTGTCCCGAGGCTTACGGCCTGTTTCGACACCGAATAAGGTTTGCATTGGTACCTGACGTACCTCTCCCACCATCTCGAGTCGCTGAAGATGTCTAGGACAAGGGCGGACCCGTGCGTGTTGATACGTAGAACTGATGACAACATCGATGGACTCATCCTCCTCCAGGTTGATGATTCAATAGGCTTTGGAACCGAAGTTTTTTTTGACGAGGAAGAGATCGCATCTTCAGCATTCCGTTGCAAGATGCGTACGCCAATAACCTCCAAGCCTACTTTTTCAATGGCACATTGTTACATTCGACAACTTCATCTGGCTTTCATATCAACCAGCCCGATAAGATTTGTAGACTAAATATACCTGTTTCGGAAGATGAATTAGTCAGCCAACGTGCTCTGGCCCAATATTTTGGCGTCAAAGTCAGACCAGATGTCTGTACCCCCGTCCAGATTATAGAAATAGGTTCTGTTCCAATTTCAGACTTGGACATCAAGTCGTTGACGAAGACGATCGAATTTCCAAACCTCTGTCGACACCGGATTCACATACGTGAATCTGGATTTACCTTCGTCCAAAATTGTCCTATTATCCGACGCCTCGTTCGTCAATGCTGACGCACTTAAGAGCAAACTGGGTTATTTGATCTTGTTGGTTGATAAGTTCGGTAATTGTAACATTCTTCACTACGGCTCGAACAAATGCAAACAAATTGCACGTTCGGTAATGGACGGGGAGATCCAGGAGTTGATTCTTGGGTTTGATTTTGCCTTCCCCGTGAAGGACTTAGTTGAAGAAGCTTTGGGACGCCCGTTAAAAGATTGAGGAGATGGTGGACAGCAAGGCTGTGTTCAACGTCGTGGGAAAGGACGGCACGACAACAGAACGCAGGCTTCAAATATATATCTTGACACTTAGTCAGAGTTACGACGAAGGAGAGAAGGATAAAATTGCGTGGATACCGGGCACGATAAATCCTGCGGACTCATTAACAAAGTCTGTGTTGTCGACCACATCCCCATTGTTCCTCATCATGCGATCGAACCAGTTTTATCGCAAACCACAAGGTTGGTCAAATTCGTCTCACGAAAATGCAGTCGCTGGAGTGTCGATGTAACCCATCGGTGCTGCGCTTCGTGCAAAGAACCGAGGAGTGGAGCATGGTGACGGTGACCGAGGAGTGATGAGAAGAGGGGATGATGTAAGAGGGACGATGATGGAGACCAAGGACAAAAGGGGATGATGATGTAATGATGAATTTGATGGCGATCGAAGAGAAGAGGGGATGATGATGTAATGATGAAGGTAATGGATCCGAGGAGAAGAGGAGATGATATTATGATGAAGGTGATGGTGACCGACGAGGAGATGGTATCATAAGACGGTGACGCCGCGAGGAGGAGACGAGATGGTATGATGAGGATAAGTCGGTAACGCCGAGGAGGAGATGATGCGATGATATGAAGAGACGGTGCTGGAGACGATGAGGAGTGGAGACGATACGATGATACGCCGCGAGGCAATGGGGACGAAGACTTGGAGTCGGGAAAAGAATGCGAAATGTGATAATGACCACAGCTGCGTAGACACATATGCTTGATAAGGAAGCAAGAGAAAGAGAGGGGGACAGCAAGCGAGGAGGAACCCACACGAGGTAACAATAGTTACGCGAAAAGTCAATGTGTACGGATGGAAACAAGGACGATAGATATTGTACAATGCCTATAGAGCATGACACGAATCTTACTAACTGCCTACGATGATTCACTGCTTTACAATAGAATAAATCCCTCGCCCACAATGACGCGACGCACTATACTGTACTGCTCTTTCTACGGAATACATCTCCCGCAGCGACGACGCGTGGTATTGTTGTACTCTTTCAGATCGTGTACAGCTACAGGTGTGCCTATGTGTCAAATCAGGCCTGTATTCCTAATTTGAATAATTTGATTTAGCTAATGCTAACATCAAATTTATGTTACACGTGTCATGAAATCAGATGATTTAATGTCGAACCATTCGTATTAACACCCAGCTCTGCGACTCGGGGAGAAGGAAATAAAGAAGCTAGATTTAACCAGACAACCAATATAGCAACTAGAAAGCGCAGAAATAGCGAGACCCATTTCGGAAGGAGAAATCCGACCCTATCACGACGAGGTCAACTATCCATCTAGTCAATTAGCAAAAACAATACCTGCGTATTCTATTGCACTGCGGCTGTTGTCGACTGCGAATAGAGTCGACAAGGCCACCTCGAGTGCCTTAGGTCGGATTATCCTCAAAAGAACGTAACAGTACTTGGAGGAAGATCATTAGCCGCCATCCATGGATCGCGAAGAATACTACCATACTAGCCCATTCTACTGAATAAAGGACCCTGTAGACGAAGTAACTACGAGCGAGTATAGATTCGGCTAACGGCTATTCGACAGACCTACTTAGTGAACGTTGTGATTTAGGCTTCCCCTTTCCGTGTTATTGATGGTTAAGCGCAATGGATCTCGTTGAGGTGATTCTTCCTTTTGTCAATTAAATGTCTGTGCCGTTTATTTATGATTATTTGTTGTCTTTCAGAATGTGTATTTTATACTCTTATTTTGAGTCTGATGTTGATGATTTAATACGTGTCAAAGTGGATTTTGTTAAAGATATTCGTTCAAATTAAAGTACAGTCTTTCGAATTTAATCCGATGGCTGACGGATTATGCAATTGTCGGGTGCGTGTGACGCGACTTGTTACAGTGCCAATTGGTTTTTACCGTGGCAGATTGTTTCAATCTTACAGTACCATTGCTTTCACTTGTGACATGATTTGTCACCTCTATAGTGCCCTGGTTTCCACTTAGCATGAGGCTCCTCCTGTGTGCGATATTGTGTTACACTATTCTGATTCTGTAGTATAACCGTCGTTCGCACCACCTCTTCTTCCTATGAAGATTGTATTCGGTTCTTTACTCCGTTTGCTATGGCGTCTCCTTTTGGCGCATAATTTGATCCTGCTTTTTTTGCGCTCATATCTTCGTCAGATGTCCGTCATCCTTTCTAGATGAACGTTTTATCTTCTTCTTTTTTCATATGTTGTAATCATTATTGGTTTGAGCGTCATCTTTATGATGTTATTGTCAACATGTCATCATCCGATTTATCGCCCTGCTTCATAATTTGTTTCTCTCATAGTCAGTTGTTTGTCAACATTATCATATTATCATTACTATCATTATTATCATATCCTCATATTCCCATTATCTTATCATATCGTTATATTATCATTATATTATCATATCCTCATATTCCCATTATCTTATCATATCGTTATATTATCATTATATTATCATATCTTTATCATATCTTTATTATCTTATCATTATCTCATCGTATAGTCATATTATCATACCGCTTATATTATCATTATCTCATTATATTGTCATTATATCACCATGTCTTTATCATCTTACCATATCGTTATTATCTTACTATATATCGTCATCTTATCATATTATCATCATCTTTATCATATCACCATATTATCATCATCATCTCTCTTACCATCATCTATACTCTGTTTCTCTCCGTTCACACGAATTGAGTCGGTAAGTATCAAGTCTACTCGACGAATTGACACTCCAAAGGTTTCCGTTCGTGTGAGACGGCCCAAACCTGGGTTCAAGTCGAAATTTATTAGTTGTCGTGATATTACATAATGGTGAGTTTCGAGATAGTGCGGGTACCGTAAATTGGTCAGTTGAGTTTTGCGTGCCGGGGATCCACCATACAATTGAGCTCACTAATTTTGTAGCTTTGGCGAAGATCCAGTACGTCGATGTGGAGGCGTCGTTCGGCGGTCTGTCCGTCCTTGATGACGACTTTAAAAACAGTCCTACTGTTGATCATCGCTTCCAGACGAAATTGGCGTCCTATGATTTCATCGACGAGATCCCAGACAAGAAACACGTGGTCGAAACCCAAAACTAGGGCTTGAACCTCAGCTATCATGACCGATCGTGCTATGCACTTTCATTTGTTGCTGCTGCAGTGCAAGAGGTTGCACTTCTCATCGCCGCCCACCATAAGAATAAGGTAGTCCAACTGGATTTTTAATCCTTCCGCGTTTGCAAAAGAGGCATCCGTGAGTGGCACGAGTAGCATGGTGTAAATTTGCAATGGTACATAGGATAAGCCTTGGTATTGCGTTGTGTGAAAGAATCTGGTTGTCTTGTGTAGTGATCCGTATTGTTCTGGGGTTGTGTGTTTGTTTCCAGGTGCTACCAGCTGTACGGGGGCGCAGATGTCGGACCGGACGTTGAAGTTGATGTACGGAGAAAGCGCTCGTTGGGATGTCAAGTCTGGCTGGATGGTCGATACTTTCAGAGTTTCAATGTCATGTCGATGCCGTTAAACCTGGTTGACTTGTTTGTGATTCGAGTGTGGGGATTGAATTGGAATGCCATGGATGCTGATTCTTCTTTTCGTAGAAATTTGTCGGTACCGAAACCAAGGAAGTCGTCAACATGAAGGAGGATGAGGCCGTCCGAGATATTGTTAGATCGCCTGATGAGTACGTATGGGTCTGCCCTCGATCGTACCATATTCAGGGTTTTAAGATGGTGCGCGAGATATGTTATATACCAATGCAACACGGACTCGGGGATGCCGTATAATGATTTGAAAACCTTCATTACGTATCCTTTGGGCAGACCTAGTTCAACTGTTCCTCTAATATGCACCCAGCGATCAAGTTCGGAGTTGGATTAGATATACGTGTCGCACTTACGAACTTCTAAGTAATCTGTTCGTGTGAAAAGGGTGGATGCGGATGCGGATGCGGATGATGAGGTGATAAGTATGATGAGGATAATAAAGTATGGTAAGTGTGATGATGATAAGTATGAGATGATAAGTATGATGATGATAAGTATGATGATGAGTTACAAAACAACAAGGGCAAGGAAAATACAAGTGAAGGACAAGTAGTAGGTGACAAAATAGTTGTACAAGGGATAATACAGTGTCAAGACACGCTGCTGGATCACAAAATGCAGATCATAGAATTATTAAAATAATCATTAGATCATCATTCATTTAACCAACGATGTCAGCTTCGGATACAGGTCTTGTAATTAGAAACGTCAGCTTCGGATACAGGTGTTATAATTCAAAACGCCAGCTTCAAGTACATGTGTTATAATTCAAACAGAGCCTGCTGTCACCAAGGCCACACTTAATAACAGTATTGTATCACACGTGTACTTAATTTACTAACTGGAATCGAATTGTGATCCCAGAATACATACCGGCCGACATCAAAGTTGAACAAAACAATAAAAAGATAGACATTATTACGACATTGACTCGACATTCGAAAGGGATATTTTAATTGGGAATCATTGCCAAATTCACAGGAAAAGGGAAACCAAATTCAAACAATCGCCTGAGTCTGAATAACGTTAAGTACCTGGAGCAAGGGTAATCTAACGATTACTCACCGGCTTTAACTATACAGAGTCGTAGAGGGATATAAGCGTATCTCTGAATAAAGAATACCGCAAAGTTACTTCGCTGTATTATGGCTGCGACTCGACCGTGCACAGAAACTAATTGTAGACTCAATTATCGATCCAAAACCTCCCGAGCGGACCGACCTCCCAAAGTGCATATTATAGGAATCAGTAAATATAACTTTGCCAATAATCTACCACCCGAAGACCACTCTCTAACCATTTCCTATTTATCACCGGGCCGTTAAATACAGTAGCTTGTTATTTGACAGATTTGACAGTTTAATCTATTTTGCATTAATATATATATAAGATGACTCAGTCAATTAAAGGCACTAACAATATAGATTCAAGGATAAAATAGGCCCGAAGAGAAAGTGATAACGTAAGAAAATAGCTCCGTCAGAAAAGTAACGATGATGAATTACCAGAAGGAATGAAGGATGAAAAAGGTGGAAGTACAACTAACAACTCCTCTGAATTTAGAAACGGAGGGAAAATAAATAATCTCCTCACTTGGAAAGGCCTAGAGCTCCAATTCGACTGATTTAAAACCCTCACTTCTAGAAAAACCACCTGATGAGAAAGGAGACTCTGAAGAATACCCAAACGCGATGGATGACCCCGATCCTATTCTCAAAAACTCCACACCCGAAGAAATGGAGAATCATAAAGTAGAAATAGAGGATTAAACTATAGACATAAAGAAATCATACTAGAACTTGAGTTTGGAGGTCGAAGGCCTGTGGCTGGATTTCATCACTGCATTTAGGCCCATAAAATAAAACTGTGGAACAGAAACACAGTCATGAAATGGTATGAATTCTTAAAAGAATGAGGGATACATGTGGCAACAAACCGAAAGGTATGGAAATCACAACACATAATCGATGTTCTCTATAGAAAAGAATACTTCCCTAAGTTGGGATATACATGAAAAGCGGAGAGAGCCATACAGGATGATAACGAAGAATTAGAAAGGGTAGAGACGGCGATGGAGGAAGAAGCGGTACATGAAGGGATAGAAGGAAGGTAAGGACACTTCATACACCTAGACAGGAGACCATGGATCGATGAGAAAAAGAAAGTGACAGATTATGACCAGAAAAGGGAAAGCAAAATCCCTGTAAATGTGCCCGGACCACCAAGAAACGGACCTCCCAGCGATGAAAGTGAGGAGACCAAGGATGGAGACGAAAGAGAGTCTAGGGACCGTAGGAGTAACGATAAAAATCACAAGAGGAGAAAAGAAGTAGGAGATAAGGAAGATGATAAATTCGAGAATCGCCCCCCGCAGACGCATTATCAAGGACTTAGATGCCAAGGAAGAGGAGAAGAAACCAAGAAGAAGGGATTATACATAAACGGATTGATGCGTGCCTTCGTGGCGGAAACATCATTATCGGGTAGCTGGGACAAAGAATTGAACATCACAATAAAAATCTTCGAACCATTAGCAGTAATGTGCGAAGTAACCGACGAGGAAATGTTGACAGAGAGTCACTTTCAACATTGCCTCATCGGTTACTTTGGTCTACGGAAATCATTACTGGTATCGGATACCAGTAATGATTTCGGGAGACCAACAGACATAGTATGCGATAGACACGAAGGGATGCGAAACATATGAGGAGGTGACATGAGTATTGAAGTATTGGTACAATAGAGAAGGAAAAAAGTCCGTCATTTTAACAATGTGGCAGATTATGACCCTCTCGAAAGCCATGTTAGACGCACTCGTATTTCACTAACTCGCAGCCAAACTTGGCTCATTACTAAACCAGCTTAATGAAAAATACCAGACAGGAGTGATATTGCGTGACACGTTGTTGACAGCTGTTGACATTACTAGCATAAAAATCAAACTCAGAGATAGAATGGCTCAAAGTAGCCAAGAAACCTACATAAAGGTCGCTAATAAATCAGGCGACGACGCCAACTCAGCTAAAAGCACCTCGAATTGCTCCATAGAATATAGCGAGGCAGTGGTACGTTAATCTCTTGGAAAATAGTACGGGGGAGAAGCCAAGAGAAAACGCAAGAAACTATGGCAGAACTCGAATTATAGAAAGGGACCCGCACCGTTTCGAAAGAGGCTGTGTCAAGAATAGATGAAGGGTGTGAAAGGGTGTTTTGTATGTGGAAAAGATCACAGGGCAAACACCAGACATACCATAGAGGAGGTAACTAAATCTATAGGGAGGGTAAAGGTAAAGCACCAACATGCTCTCTTAACAGTTGAGGATCTCGCTGCGGTAGTAAACATGACGGCATATGAAGGACAAAAAGAGAAGGGCGGAGAGGACGTTAAATGGATGGAAAATGACGTGGAGAGGGATAATGACAATGTTTTCATTATGACGATGGGAACGCCTAGAAGTTGTAAATAGCTCTATCAAACTACGCATATATCTAGGACCGAACTTACAACAATGATATTGAATCAGCTTTAGCCAGCATGTACGAACACTTAAAGGATGATGGAGAAAGCCATTTCAAAGGAATAACCCTATACACCGCCGCGAAGAAGACGTCTGTGATGAACTAGTACTAGGATAAGGCGTACATAAAAAAGTTCGGTTTGAATATTACAATAAGACCACCACAAAGAAGAGGACTCAAGAGCATAGGTAGGGTAGGCGAAGTAATCAGTGAAGTTACGATACAAATCCCTTTCAAAATCTTGAAGGTAATAACTGACGTGCACTTTGCAATATTGAAAAATGAATGTCCTTCATTCCTTTCAAATAGGGATATTATCGAAAATGGCCTGGAAATTAGCCTGCAAGGACGATATATTTACATGGGCCAACCGAGCCAAACCCTCGCTCTGGATAATAACTTATTTATCCATAAATGGTCGGCCCAAGACACACCTTATGCGTTATACACCGAGGAGGACTTATGAAAAATCCATAGAGCATTTGGTCACTCTTCGGTGAGAGAAACTTACAATTATTATTACAAAGAGCCAACGCGGGGGATCTCCAACAATCAGTAATGCACGAACTTGAGAAATTACGGTACAATTGTAAGATTTGTTTAAAGAACTCCACAACTCCACGAAGATTCAGATTGACGGTGGTACGGAAGATCTCCGTTTTAACACCGCGTCATTGTGTATATCAGTTCACCAACAATAAACCCATCGTGCACATGGCTGATGAAAGTAACCACTTCATAGAGGGGTGTTTTCTCCGAAACCAAACAGCAGAGGAAATGTGGAAGTCGATTAGAAAGTTGTGGATATCAACGTACATGGTACCACCTGACTTTTTGGCAGTGGATCAGGGTTCTTCTTATATATCCAAGGAGATCAAGCAAAATATTGAAGCAGCCGGCATAATCCTAGAGGAAGCACCAATCGATAACCCCGGCTCGATATGTATCGTAGAACGATATCACGCTCCATTACGGAGCGCGTACATGGAAATAAGGAAAACGATCTCCAAGGGAGACTCCACAGACTCAGAATGTTTACAAATTGAAGTCTATGCGTCCAATTTGACCATAGTTCCCGAAGCGCTTTTTCCTATGTTGTTTGTCTTCAGCGCTCTTCCTCGACCCGCCAGAAACACACAATCACCAACCCAACTCGAAAGACAAATCTCAATAGAAGAAGCTAAGAAAAAACTGAGAAAAGACAAGAAAACCACCGAATGAACTTCTCTTTACAATATATAATCATGCCGAATCCAAATGAATCATCAGCGGACTTGTGCGACCTCATATCAGGATCACCGGTCCTCGTATACAGAACTAAGTCCAAATCATGGGGACCCGTTCATCTAGATAGATGGCGAGACGGAGGCGATACAGTTGAAAAGAGTGCGTCAAATATTTCGTAGCATATGCAACAAACCATGGGTAAGAGACACACTCGGCGACCATAATCCAACCATCAAACATACGGAAAGAACGAATGACGAAAAGGAAATCAACGTAACCCAAGGAAGAAATAAAGATCTCATCCTCGGAACTAAAGCCAGGAAAATAGCAGTAAAGAAGGGATCGGCCGAAGAATCGAAATTCGCACAACCATGTGAAGATGATCCTGATGGCCTCCTAAAGAACGGAACATTCGTACTGATACACGATTCAGACATCGATCCTCAAACACGAAAATTTGGTTCAAGATTCATAGACGAGTTAAAAGGAGTTGGAGATAACTTAAGACATAAATATAGATTGGTGGCGCAGGAATACGCCAATGATGACTCGTCATCAATTGTGGCCAAAGCTCCGACAGTGCAACGCTTTTCGAGACGAGTCACCATATCAATAGCAGCTTTGATGCCGAATATGAAATTTATTCGCGCGATATTATCCAGGCGTATATAAAATCTCATTCGGAATTGGAAAGAGAAGTGTATATACGCGCACTGCCCCAACTCGAGCTGCCAAAGGAATTAATTTTGAAGGTTGTCAAACCTCTATATGGGATACCGTAGTCATGGTTACACTCGTATCTCACACACTCGGAACAGCATCTCGAAACGCTTAAAATGATGAGAACAAAAATAGATCTCTGCGTATTACATAGAGGGAATATATGGCGTTAGAAGGGCTCATACTATTAAAAGTGTACGATTCGCTCGGTACTGGATCAGATCAATTATTGAAAGAAGAGGAAGCAGCATCCACAATCTTCATATGCAAGCCGCGATCATTCATTACTAACAAGCCGACATATTTCAAAGACATAGTTATCATGAAGACGGAGAAGACATTTTACACCATCACACAAGAGGATAAAATAGAACGATTAAAAAACGCGACAAACCAGTAGCCAGCGCACTCTAGCTCAATACTTAGGCGTAGACATAAGGCCAGACATATGCGTACAAATGCAACTGATCGTATCAGGAATTAAACCAAGCAGCCCTCCGGAATAAAAATCAATTACAAAGACCATTACATTTCTCAAAGACACCAAAACATAAGGAATCAATTACGTGAGGTTAGATCCATCGTCTGCAAGGTTGGTTCTCGTCACTGATGCATCTTTAGAAAAAGGGACAGGTATGAAGAGTCAGTTAGTATACATGTTGATGATAGTAGATAAGAATCAGAGATGCAACGTTAGTAAGATTCGTTTTCAAAAAGGTCCGAAACAGTTTTGGGATTTCAGATATTTTGGGGTCCAAAAAATACCAAAAAAAAGATTTTTATTTTGTTTTTTTTTGAGAAACATTTTGGTGCCTTTTGGGAGCGGTTACATATCGCATAGTTCGTTCTGTCCAAAAGAAGTCAGAACGTTTTGGGCAGTTTTTTGGTAGCTTATATTGATGCTTTTTAGGATAATAATTTTTCTGTATTTTCAAAACGTAACAAAATGTTATAATGAACGCACTGGAAACATTTTGACATTTTCCAAAATATGTTGAGAATGATATCAATACCATTTTGAGTAATGCTCAAAATATTTTTCAGTAATACTCAAAATAAGTTGAATAATGCACAAAATATTTTGAGTGATGCTCAAAGTACTTTTGATGTCATTTTTAAATTATTTTGCAAAATGTCAAAAATATTGCACTGTACGCCCAACAAAGTCAAGACATGTCAAACAATTACCGAAACAAAATTCTACACTATACGGCTCAAAAAGTTGACACGTTTTAAAAAATTACTGTGAAATAATTCAATTGGCCAAAATTTTCAAGTAATTACTAAATGTTCTGGCATGTTCACAAATACTTTTGGCAATAGGGAGCATATTATTTTTATAATAATAATGACATGACCTGAAAATTCCGACAGTGACTGTATTAATAACACCTTCATCGGTAGTTGCAACATTCGAGCTTCTTAATGCGTCGCTCGAAGAGAGCTGTAAACTGAAAAGATCTAATTTATCTTAAGCTTCCTCTACATTTCCTTTTGGTGTGTGTTCATCTTCATTGGTCGTTGTATTTGTAGCATCTTCAATGACGATATAATCGTCGAGAGCTGGCTTCAACTTTTCAAATCGTGGTTTCTTCAATGAAAGAATAGCATAAGTGAATAAATAATTAAATGCCAGAATACATGCTTGTGAAATACAACTTTTAGTATCTTTAGAATCAGCCCATTATAATCGTTGTAAAGCTTGATCTCCTGTTTTCAGATCATACTCACTTTCAGTTTGAAATTTAAATCCTTTCAATTCATTAACAAAAAGAGCTTCAAATGCATGTTTGATAATAGAAATTTTGGGAACCCAAGCAGCCCATTTAGGTACAGATTTATCCGTAATATATAATCCACCAAATACAACTTGTAATAAAAATGTTGAAGGCCATATTGCTAATGAAACTTCAGTTGATTGTTCAAGTGCTCCGACTGCTATTCCATATGAAGCTGATGTAAATTATTCCAATGTAATAATACCTAAGAATCGTACAATTCTATCAAATACACCTGATGAATGTGCCATCGGATAGACAAGAAATGAAAATATTAATGGGAAAGATGCTCCAACAGGAAGTTCAGCAAATATTTTGCTACTCAGATATTCAAATACATTATATGTACCACGAACGCTTTCACGGTTTGCTAACACACCTTCACGAGGAAACAAATTTACCGTTTCCACAAGTGATGACATGGAAGAATTAATTGAACACACTTGTGATAAACCTAATCGATCTTGAATTGTACGTTGAGAAAGTTCTAATTTCCAATATATTCCACCAAACAAGAATGCACTCAGAAATGATGACATGAATCTTGAAACGTTTGTTTTCTTATATCTTTTTGTTTCTTTCCATGCCCGTGGGAACAACCTTTTGATTTGATTAAATGGTCCCCTTTTACGACTGCGTTCATTAACCGATGATATAACGACAGTAGTTTCACTAGAAGCACCCGTAGATATATCAACGCCAGGAGAATTTAAATAGAGATTACCAGTATTTTTGTAGACAGAGTCAGTGGAAGTAGATATGGGAGGACAGGGGGCAGCGAGTTTATCAATTTTTGTCCGAGATACCTTGGAATTTTCGTCGGATGTGTAGTCGACAGAAATAAGTTGTAAGTACTACTCGGCAGGATTAAATTGATTTTTAGGCGGTAGGAAACCAATAGTAGTAACATGATGTTGTAATATACCAACAGGACCAGAATATACTTGTTTACCGCTGGTAAGTAAAGCAATATCATCACACAAAGCGCATATTGAACTACTAGGTTGATTAATAGAACAAATAACTGTATGTCCTGCAAGTTAAAGCCATAGTGAAGTATTCATTACTCTTTCTGCTTGAATTGATTCAAGTCCTGATGTGGGTTCATCACGTAGAATCAGTTTTGGAGTTGAAATTAATTCAACACCTAAAGAATATCTTTTCTTTTCACCTCCTGAAATTCCTCTTGTTTTTCATCTCCTATCCGCGAATCAGCAGCGTATACGAGTAATAATATTCTAATAAGTTGATCAATGAATTCGTGACGTTGTTCAACAGTCATATCGTTAGGAAGACGCAAACGAGCTGCAAGGTCAAGTTTTTCTCTCACACAGTAAGTTGAGTGAAGAATAAATCTTCTTGTGTAAACATAAGCAATTGGTACTTTTGAAGCGTCTAATGGAATACCGTTATAAGTGACAGTACAATGAAGAAATACTGCAGGTGAAGCTTGAAGACGTCCAGATAATGAATTAAGTAAAGTTGATTTTCCACTACCTGCAGGTCCAAGTATAGCAACAACGCAACCAGAACGTGCAATTCCAGAAGCAGTTTGAAGAATAGATCTAGGAGAAGAGTCCTTATTTTTCTTCTTGGAAGAAAGTAAACATGTGATAGATGACCATTCTAAAATAATACATTCATCAGTTTTTCCAGTCGTCTCATTCACGTCGGCTGTATCATTTGATTCAAAGGATTGACCGTCGCGTAGTTTTCGCAGATCAGCAAGTCTCCTTTGATCCTTCACATCATCTCAAAAAATAAAAAGTAACAACCCCAAGTTTGAAACGTTTGTTACCGTCGGTGGCCTTATGGCTATTCTGGTTTTTCCACGACGAACAGCCTCAACCCTTGACATCACTGTCACGCTTTCAGCAGTAGCTGCCATTTTTCGAATGTTTAGTCATAAATGAAATTAATGCATATCTTGCTTCATTAGTAGCATTACTTATATCGTCTCTAACTTTTTTCAATTGAAGATGTGCATTTTCAGTTAGAACGATATATAAAAGGGTTAGACAGCATAAAATTAGGAAAAAGAAAGGAATAAAAACAACCCGAAAACATAAAACAATTTTGGTCATTATAGTTAATGAACAATTGAGTAAATACGTACCATCCACTGGGGGCAACTAGAGAATGAATCATGAACATCATCCAAATGTTAAAATTAAATATTGATATGATTGGGGGTCATGTTAGTAGAACGAATGTATATAAGTAAGTTGATGAACATTTTGAAGAAGTAGATGTTCGTGATTCATTACCGAATGATTCTGTTGCTGATTATTGAGGATCGATTTGCTAGTATAGAAGTTTGAAATGGTGCGAGGGTCATGGTGATGATAGGGATGATAGTAAGAGTAAGTTGTCAAAGCGTTTGTATTTGTTATTTAGTTACGAAGTTGCATTACTTGTGCCGTAGTTTTCATGACGTAACCGCTATTCCTTTGGGAGGAGATCGTCTGACTGATTGTTCCGATAGAACCAATTTGGTGAAGTTAGACTTGAAGTGCGGTCGGCGTTTCGTGACAAGTTTCAAAGATGTCTGAATGTAATTGGCTGAAGCTCAGTTAGTAGTCCTTGCTGTAAAAAACGTAAAATCAAAATTTGAATTTTTTTGAAATATGCATGCATAATATAATACATGGAACTTTCTTGAAAAATCCATGATTTAATTTATATTTTTTTATCTAACATTGATCGTAAAAAAGTTGAACATTGTAACGGGTAAAATTATTGCATCTTCCGAAGAAGCAAAAAATGGGCATAATTTTATGCCTGATCAATTACTTATACCCCGTAATGACATGACGAATGCGCGATACTGAAGAAATAAATCGCAATCAACAAACATAGTAAGGATCAAGATAGAACCTGTCCGCGTAGGGATCGAACTACTTCGTAACCGAGTAGCTATTCTTTTTATAATTCTCCTCGTCAACCACACTCTCATTCATAACCGTGAGATCCAATTGAGAAGCAAACACTCGAAAAATTATAGGAACTACTCAAGTTATGGGAAAGACGCACGTTGAAAAACTTCATACAGCTGCTCGTTAGCGCTGAAGTTGTCTTTCCCTATCAATACTTACCTCCACAAACACGCTCAAATATGTTCCTTAATTTTATTGGTACTGGCGTTGGCAGAATACAAACTAGCTCATTCACAGATGGCATACACAGAATCAACAGCTCTTATCGTCTGTTTCTTCCCAATCCTCTTAACAATTTTAGTAAATTTACTACGATTCAATTATCACGCACATTTAAATGAGTTAATCGAATATTGTGTCAACGTGTAAATAGACGAGTCTGTCCCAAGACGGTCGTTAGGTGGTGTAAATATGAACTGGGATGAAAACAATAGTGTACATAAATTGGCACAGAAATGTATAGTGGTTTCATTCTCTTTCTTTCTTTATTCGCCGTCCCCTTTATATTTTTCAATTCCTCTGTCTTCATTGATAAGGTAAGTTTCCTTTTCAATTATGTTTACACTGTTCTGAGCCTCTTCTGAGACTAGAGGCTATCTTTCATTTCTCTATCCTTTCGTTCAAAAAGCAAAGAAATGTTTCTTTTTCAAATGTGTTCATCCTCCTCTAAGAATAGATGTTGTCATTTAAATTTTCTTTAATAAATAATGATTTTAATAAATAGTGAATTTTATTCGTGCTGCGCTTAATCATCCTCTTCCCGTTCTTCAACCTGCTCGGATGTTTCATCCTCGTACAGTTCCCTCGATGGGCGACAAAAATTGTTCACATAAAACATATCGAAAGGCCACCCCTCTTCACCACTTTGTAGCTTGTCAAAATCTATCTTCCTCACATTTGATTTGTGCAGTAATCTCATCTCCACATCAGCCGGAACAATGTTTACTTAGCCCCTAATTGTGTTTATTGGTATCAGCCCGTACTGTTTACTGGAAGCTGTTGATCCAGATGTTCCTTCATGACGATGGGAGCAGAGAAGCAAAAACAACCAAAGCTGTTATCTATAACATCAATTGCAAATTTTTTATCACTTAGAACATCATAAAACCGAACAAAACATAACTGTTGTTCAAAGCGTTGTTTTCACTCTGGACAATGTCTTCGATTGAACACTTCGCACGATCGGCCATCTAAATGGCATGAATTCCAAAAAGCGATAATACCTTTGAAAACCAAACTCGCATGTACCCATCCTCAATTGATACGTCCTCTTCTCCACTTGACTCGATCATAAAATCCTCCAATCTAAGGATGTTTGATCCGTAAAAACGTATTTTAGCAACAACACGTTGTGAAAACAGTAAACTATGCTTTGGAATAAAACTTCGTTCCTGTTTCTTTTCATATTCTGAAGAGAGGGAACAAGGTAACCTGACATATATTCTGAGGCTGGAATTTGAACTCTCACTTGTCTAGAGTTTCTAGAATTCAATCCATAGTTATTTAGGATCTCTCGGAGGAGATTAGTCAGAATTTGCATTCCATCATTTCCAGCAACCTATGTTACATCTTCTAAATGATCGGATATCTTGTTTTCTAGTTCCAAACCCCTTTTTCTTGTAAAACGTTCACGGTTCAGATTCTCTATTTCAAAAAATCTATAAGATTTCCCATAAACAACAAGACGAGCTGTGTCCTTCTAAACAGCCTGTACTCGAATGGGATTTGGTCTGATATTTTCATCTGTATTTGTTACTCCAAATTCTGTTCTCTGTTTTAAGAACATACGATCCCCCTCAACAGCCATTGTTTCAGCCATTGCTGTTTCAGTTCTCTTTGATG
>JAULBU010013957.1:0-22020 GCA_032358235.1 Odonthalia washingtoniensis | reverse complement strand
TTAGAGTAGATGGTAGGGCGACCGCGTGAGATCGGCATTCGAGTAACGCTTTTAAGGCCTTGGTTAATCACTCGACGCGAGTCCGGTAGAAGCTGTGTCAACGATGGTAAGGCGGAGGAATCGAACGGGCGTTATGTTGAGCCGGATCAATAGCGACGCGTGTAATGAGCGGGTGACTGACTCTCGCAGAAGAGGTTGGAGGACTATCGTAGCCAAAGTGGCTTCGCTATGACCGTCGAAGGAAACTTTGGGGGTAGAAGAAGTTTCGGTACTGCTTGCGTTTATTATCGTTCAGGAAGTTCAGGGCGGAAAACTCCCTTAAGTAAGCTTCACCCGTTGCCTGACGGCAAAAGGAGGAGCGTACCGTACACTAAGTACAGTAAGGTACTGTACTGTATGTACAGCTGTCCGGAAAACACGTGACCAGTGGTTCAATTACCCGAACCAGGCCAAAGGTAGAAAATGTGACAAAAGTGACAAAAAGTGTGACCGAACGTGACAAAGCGAGACAAAAAGTGACCAAAACGACAGAAAGTGCTGACATCGATTTTGAGGTCTACTACGTCCATGTGTAGCGATCAATTGTACTACACCGTCTTCTTCCCCATCCAGTAGTGGAATAGAGAGGAGGAACAGGAGGCGGGAGCTTTATTAGGGAGCTGTGGAAGCTGCAAAAGCAGGATTAGAGCAGAACGTGGGGTGTCGGAGTCATGGAAACCGCGACATGCTGTGGATAGAAAGCCGGAAATAGGGATGTTATTTCAGACTCGATGGGGGTGTGAGCGCTTTTGCAGCAGATATAGGGCATAATTAGGAGTAAAATTAGGAGTTAATATTCATCAGAATCTGGTGAAAGTAACTATGACATGCAGATCGAAAACAGGTAAGGAAATAATTCAATTTAATCGTCAGCCGAGTTCAGGAGAGTGGAGGTTGAAAAAAATTGAAAAGCATACTGTAGTATCCCACCCGTAGCGGTTTGGGGGGTACCGGTCGATGGAAGTCGAAGTGGAAGAGGCTTAGGGATTGGGTTCCTTCACGACGGTGGACTGTAAACACCGTCGTGAAAGCGGGGGCGGAAGGTTTGACGATCCCGTGCTTCAACGCGACCAGTGGAGCCTTTCGGAGGCGCGCACGTGGGGGAGCACTGATAGATCGTCCTAGTCCCGCCCGTTTTCGGGATTCGTCTGGTACTTGGTTCGCTAGAGTTGATATCAGTTGAGGTGAATATTGAGAGTCGAGTTCTCACCAGATGTCCGTTTCGTTGGCGCCCCGTTGGCGCCGCCGAGACGGCTTTTATTGTCTAAACTGGAGGTGCTTACCGAAATGTAAGCCCAAGCCCACAGGTGTGTAAGCACTACACGTTGTTGGAAGAAAAGAGAAATGGAAACACGTGTAAAATGTGAAACTTGGTGTGGAGACTGGTGGGCCGTACAGTAGGAGAGGCGGGCAATATAGCACGCAATTGGTGTGGGTCACTCCTCAGTACCCATTTCCAGGGGGTACTACACATACAGATGACTGTTTCGGTGAGGTAGAAAGTACGGGAATGAAAAAAAAGGATACGGAGACATCGAAACAAAAGAGATGCGTCGCAGCATACAGTACTAAACAGGTTTCGAGATTATTGAGGACTGAAATTTCTAAAGACCCAAATTTGAGTACAGTGAACATTGCACCAATCTTAAAAGCTAAAAGAATTTATGTGAGAAATCCGGAAGTGAGGCACTTCAGAGCGGTGAAACAAGGATTAACTGACCGCAGGAACAGGTCTAGAGCGGTAAAAGTGGTAGCACTTGATGGTTACATAAGTCTTCTACGAGTATTGGGTCATTTTGTAGAAGTGCAGATCATTTATGGTATGGAGATGAAAGATGTAATATTGAAGTCGGCGGCGTTTATCTTCAAACAATGTAAGAAAGATGGATTCGTAGAAAAAATGCAGTTTTTGACAGAACAGTAGTGGATTTATCTGATATCGATGATACCGAAAGGTATTACAGCGGTTTGTTCTTCGTTCCAAATGTAAGTGCTCATTTCTTTAAAACTGTTAGAAAAACAACAACAACAGATGCTGGTCACTGCCAGGGCGTAGGGCCGCAGTCTTATGGGACTATTTTCCAGGCCGCTATATATGACGCGAACAACCATCTGGTAACTCTAGTTTTCTACCATTCCGTCAGTACAGAAAGAGAGCAAACATGGACGGCTGTATTTAAATCACTGAAGAATATCGAAGGATTAGATATTGAAGATCGCACAACAATTGTGGATCAAGAAAAATATATTGATACATCATTTAGAGGGACGATGGAGAAGGCGAAGTTATTTATGGACGAAATGCACGTTATGAAAAACATGTCCCCACAGCTTGGCGCAGAGAAAATTCAAGGTATCGGTCTATATCAGAAGGCACTGAACGCCCCTTCTCGTCGAAGAGTTGATAAGGTGAAAGAACGCTACGGTCCTAAACAGACTCAATATTTGTCGAAATTCGAAGATGCAGAGCTATACATTGCATATTCAAATCTTCAGGATACAATCCATTCATCCCAGGGTGCAGAAATCCTAATGAAGGCATCACTTGTGAACAACATTCGATCAGTGGAGCTTTACCTGATACTTCAAAACGATTTGTTTTAGCAGAGAAGAACATTTATGAAGCGGAAGGAAATGGCACTTCAATGTACGAAGCCCGTCCCATCACATGTCGAAAGACATTTGGCACATCTCATTCAGAAATCGTGGCCGTATAAACCATCTGTGATGTATATTAATGGAACAAATTACATGGAAGCTACAGTAGTTAACCAGATAGATGCATCCGTTAGACGTCAAGTCGTCTTGAGTTCTGAACCCCACACGCCCCTTCATGTTGTGCATATTCTACAAATGGGGACGGGTTTCCTCTTGCTTTCATAGAGTGGCTGTAATTTGTCAAAAGTATGGTTTTCTGAACCTATTCCGGTTTTGGCGGAAAGACATCTCACAGAAGCCTGGAAGAATCAGTACCGTGATATAGAATTTCCTGCGCCTTCCCAATCAGCAGTGGATGATGTGCTAACTCAGGTCACTCGTATGGCATCCAGAGGGGAAAACCTGCACATTCTGGTCGCAATTGCACCAGCGAAGGGTCGGCCAGTCAAAGGTACTGGCAGACGTAGAAAGCCATGGTATGTAAGAGGGCCTAATCAGATATGGCACCATACATATACCTCCCCTTTATGCAATGTGGAAGGACATACCGCCAATACTTGTTCTCTCCGTTAAGGAAATGCTTCTGGTGATGAGAACTAATTCACCCCTCTATTTTGGTTATTTAATATTTCACCGCACTAAATTGCCACTTTTATTCATTTATTAAATATCAAAATATTGACATACGCATTCACCCCTGCTTATGTCATCGTTTCATTTTCGCCCTTCCATATATGTCAAAAATCATTTTACCACACTGATGTTTTGCTTTCCTCACTTTCACCGTACCAAAATTCAACTATTTCCTCTTTAACCATTCTGATATTCCACTTTACAAACCTTTCACCGTACTAAACCCGTATTTACCACCCAAAGAATAGAGTACTTTTCACCGAATGTTTTTATTTAAACAGGTACAATATTCGGTGGAATTGGTGGTGAAGATTTCCAAAATCTTCACCAAGAAACTCAACGGTGTGAATTTCCACCCGTAGAAATAATAAATATAAAATAAGCTTATTGTGTTCAGCCAATGAAAAAATCGGAAATTGCTATGAGGATCCTCCTTCAACAACGATGTTGACCGAACTTGGAAGGAACCCGCCGAAACAAATAAACATTACGTACAGTAAGACTGTAATAATCATTGATCTGTAGCATTAAGTAATTTACAGCATGAGAAAAGAACGCGAAACAAAATTTTTTGTTTTCGCGTTCTTTAATGGTGTTCGAATCAATGGAGATTCCACCGGCGATTATTTCTCTTTTCCAATTTCGGCCGATAATGGTTTTTTCCTGTCGTCGTCGTCGTTGCAATTGACAGTCGTGTATTTGTAGACGCAATCTGCTTGATAATTGTGGCAGAAGAATTTCGAATGGTTGTGGTGCTATTGACTGTGACTCACAGTCAAAACGTCTCGAAGACGTTTACTTATTAATTGTCTAGGCAGCAAGAGCGGTAATAACGAGGACCGAAAATTGAACGAAGACAAAGCAATAAGGAGATTATTCCTAAATAGATACTAGCAGCAGCAAGTGTTGGACAGATCCAAGGTATGTAGTTATGATTCAATGACATGAAGACAGAAATGAACATGTAGCAATGTTGCGAAATAGGTGAGTGGTGTACGAAACTGACCTTTCATCATGTAACTGTTTATTTAATTATCAATATTTTGGTATAGTAAGCACAGAATTAGACTGGGGATCAGTAAGACAGTATATTGACCTGTAAGCAATATCCGAATGGCAGAGAGCCAAGATACATATGCGGACTCTGAGCAGAGGGTCCGCAGTGAGGTTGAAAAGCGTGAGATGAAATGAACGAATCGTATAACGAATGGACATCCCGTTGAAGGAGAAGCGACTTATCCTGATCGGTAAGGCAGTATGGGATATATAGCACCAGTCGGACCATGGAGAAAAATGCATAAGGAGCCTATGGCTATTAAGGAACAGCTGGTGAATGATGAAGATAATGACAAGTACAGGAAAGGGAAAACGGCTGTGCCATCTAGAAATAACGACAGGGATGGTACAAACAGAGTAAAATATGGAAACGCTGGTATTTCAGCGGGTAGGAACGTACTGAATGGCTGTGAATGTTAGAAAGTTGTAATAGTGAAGACCCGCGTTATGATAATGATAATAACACACGTAATACAAATTCAGTTCAGTGAAAACTACTTGACGACTTTGGTAAGACACCACCATTACGAAACTGGACTGAAAGAGTAATGATGGTAAGCGGCGTTTGGAATTTTTGAGTACACAGAACGAGTCCCATGTAGTGCAATGAACTCCAGAGAGGAGGAAATGAAGCACTAAAGTTTGCGACCCTTCGTTCCGAGAAGTTCGTTTTCGTGCTTGCACTCCATCAAAAAGGGGGAGAGAGATCGAATTGTCACAGGTGGCGGTAGATGGATGAAGTGCGTATTGATCTTAACGCGCTTCTAAAGCGGTGGATGTGAATAAGAAGTGGGTTGGGTCGGACAACGAAACGCACTCGTAAAGTGCGGTTGAGCGGCCCTCGCAAGAGAGATTGAGGTCCTGTCGTAGCCGAAACTAATTTCATTATGTTCGACGAATTGCAAGTTTTGGGATTAGGTTCAGACTCGAAGTTGCTTGTCTTTACTAGAATTAAAAAAGAAGTGAGGTCCAAGTCCCCTTAAGTAGGATCCATCTGCCGCCAAAGCGGCGAGTGGAGGATCTCACTGTGAATGTCGGACAGAAAGTCAGTGTATACTGTACACTGACATCGAAAAACACGTGGTGGAGGAGTCAATTACTCGAACACGGGAAAAGACGTAGAGAGTGGTCTAACGTCATAGTAATGTCACGTTTTCGTGGCCGGATGTGACATTAGTTACGATTCGGTATGCGTACTGTAGACGCGACGTTTGAGCTTAAAAATGTCTAACAAGCGTTACAATTAGTTGCACCACACGAACCCCTCTTCAAGAGCAAGAAACCATATGTCGGCCCAAAAAGGTTATGTTGACCATTACTTCATTCCAATCCTTGAAGTTGTTCTAGCGACTTCGGGTATATCGACTGATTTTCCATTCGTTCGCGTCTTGTTATTCCTCCCGTCATTTGACGTTCGTTCATTACCGGAGTTAGTCTGTACGTTTTGTTACTAAATCACCATGAGTGGTGTTGATCTTCCAACTGTCTTTGTAGAGTCAGCAGTTACAACCACATCAAAAGCCGCGGAAAAGTTTTAACGACTTTTTTGATTTCCTCTACTGGTTTAGATTTCGAAGGTGTTGATTATTCACGTAGTAGAATGCTGAATTAAAATTGAGGTTATGTTTTTATGCCTATCCACGTATTTTGGGTAAATTTCTCCGGCCTTTGGCTGTTATAGAAATTCTCAGGGTAGGTGGTAGCCTTCATTCCCTCGTAAATGAGTCGGTGGATCAGGTTGGTACTACTAATTTGCATTCGGAATGGCTGCATACCAACTTAGTTCTGAAGGTACCAACAGACTAATCGAAGTTGTGACTGGTTTCCCCATACGAGGTATGGGGGTGAATGAACATAATATCAGACCGTATCTGTGGCGTGACATATTTTCAAACCCATAAATGGGAATTGTGGTCGTTCTCGAATGTAAATTCGGTATTTGAAATTGTAGTTACGAATTTTAAATTTGGCATTATCGGCTCGGATTGTTCGGGTGAAGGCGATAATGTTGAAATGATGGGATGACTCCCAAGGGAAGTAATGGTTTTCTTATTGATGTGTAATGTCCTACACGGGAGGTGTATTGTTTCGGCGCTATGATCGAGCCGTAAAGTTTGTCATTTACAAATAACTATATCTGTTAGTTTGAAAAACGTCAAGAGGAACACCAGTCGCTACTCCCCCATTATGGGTGGGATGTGTGTTGTTGTTGTCGTACAGATTTGGAGCCGGCAGTAGGAAGTATGAAGGACCGAAGTTCGGTGGGAGTAACCAGACAAAGTCGCTAATGTTGCATTGATTGGTGAGAGGGACGTCGGGTTTGACGTATGTGAAGATGTACTGACTGATAGGGGATCGTGAATGTTGGATTGTCGACATGCGGTGCGTGGGAAGTTTCAGTGAAACATGGTATGTTGAGTTTGGATGTGACGGTGGCGAGCTCCGGTATAGGTTTTTGTTTTTGTTCCTTTTGGTTCTGTCTGCCACTAAGAGGTGTGTTTTCTTTGTGTATTCCGTTCCGGATATCATCCGCATGTGTTGCAACTTTCCATTGGGAGAGAGAGATGTTCCGTGTTGAAAACACGTTATGTGTATGGCGTTTTGTGTGTCGGAGTCAGCATTGTGTTGTTTTCGAATCCTTGAGGAGGTGATTGTGCTGTCTCGCCGATGGTAAATGTGGTCGAACCGTCACATTGGTATGTGTGATGTCGTGTAGTTTCGTCCCCATCCGTTGCGGGTGGTTTGTTCGTCCGGCGTTGTTTCTGCCGGTAGTATTTTGGAGCCATGCGTGCTGCTGTCGATTGAATCGATAGTGAGTTGTATTCATTCCGCCAAGAGGCGTTTTGAGATATCGGTACACCACGTGTGGAGTATCGACCAATGAAACATTGTATTATTTTTGTCGATTCGGGCCGCTGTCGAGAGGCCACCTGGTGAAAATGTATAGGTTCGGTAACGGTCACTGAGTCCTTTGTTAATTCATTAAATGATATGTCCCTGAAAGACTCCGTGGTCTGCGTGACGATGGTGTTGAATTTCCTACCTGACGCCTTTAATTGTCTTTACAGGTTGGATAGCCGAAGACAGGAAAACCTGTTCCTCTCCAGCGCTGATTTATCCACCAGGACGTTCGGGCACGCGGGTTTACGTGTGCGGATCCTCTTGCAATCTAACTTCGAGATGGCCGACCTAGTTGCGTGTTTGGGTGAGTATTTCTCCTTCCCGGTTGTCAATGAATCAGTTAGATGTCAATCGGTGGTTCCGAAGAAATCTTTGCTATTTGTGTAATATCTACTGTTATTTATTGATTAGCTATCTTTTTTGAATAGAGGTACATATATCTAAATTCAGTAAAATAATAATAATAAAGTGACACGTGTGGGGACTAAATGAACACGGCTCTAATAAAATAATTCATCTAAATTCTGGGAGATCCAAAATGTGCAAACCGTATGCAATTAGAGAATCAGTCGTACTGTATCGGGTGGTGACGTCCTTTCACATACAGTGTCAGTGGTATGGGTTTCAACTGTGTATCGTATACAGTGTCAATCCTTATTTTGTACACGTACCATTGTGTACAAGTGTCGCCGTCTGCAGTACTATGTATTCCTGTAACTTTATACGTTTTGCCCCGCTGTAGGTTACATGGTTTTGGTGTTCGTCGTATTATAATCACCGTCCCTTTTGGTTTAAAGGCCTCCGTACCAGTTTGTGCCGAATGAATTTTCCGCTTCGTCTCTCACGTCTAAGGATGCTCCTCTTGTTCTCAAAATTCTTTTCGTGTGCCGACACCCTTTTTCCATATCCCGCGATGTACCTGCTGCTCTAGCGCGGCGTGTGGACGATATAATTCTCGCCAAGGTCATCCCTACGACAATACCGTCGTCCTAATCATCATCCTAACAACGACCTGATTGTCATCGTCATGCAGTAATAACATCATCCTATCATCATCCTTACAACAAAATGATCGTCATCATCCCACAATATTAACATCATCCTATCATCGTCCTTGCAACAAAATGATCGTCATCGTCCTACAACAATAACATTAACCTATCATCATCCTTCAACAATAATATTATCCTACAACATTCTTCAACAATAACATCATGCTAATAATATAATCCTACATCAATCTACCACCATCATTGAATCAGTCACTCCTTTCTTTTTCTTCTTCTTTTCATCCTCTTTCTGCCAGTCTGTGTCAAAAGAACGGCTCACGACCGCTATCGAATCGTAGATTCGACAATTTTTGCGTAAACATTTCTGAAAAGTTTTGATTTTTTATTGATTTTTATGGGATGATTTGGATTGTGGTTGCACGTACAGTGGGCTTGTAGTTTTGGCCCACACATTGTATTTTGATTCCATGGGTGTCCGAGATGACTCGTTTTGCAGTGCAATCCAAGGGTTTTCTTGTTTCAGTTAATGCTGAAATCCAGGTCCAATTGCCAGTTTTTTATCATTTTATTTGTTTCCAGGTTCTGGTAACCAGTTTTGGCGGTTAATTAAGCCGATTATATCGGATGATTGAGTTATTGATATCGGTCGGCAACTCAATTTTATTCATTTTATAGTAGCTCACTAACTTGTTCCTCGGGAGGTACCTGAATGGTTCCCAGCTACCTCAGCCGGTGTGTAGCCGTACCACGGGATTCGGTAAGTAATTTCTCCTATTTTTGCGTTTAGGTGCTGTTTGTCGGTGTTGATGCCGTGGTCCACTATCCGTTCGATGAGGTATTCTTCTGTTTCTTCCGACTGTTGGTAGTTGTTCATCATCTCATGTTGTGGGTCTATTTCTTCCCACGGGGTCAGGTCATCCTCGGTTTGATACGAGTTGATATTACCGTCTTCCATGTTTTTGGTTCTGCTTTCGTTATACTGTTATGATTCAGGGTCGTCGTTTTAATTCTGTCCCTCCTTTGAGGAAGTTGAATCGTCGTTAAGGAAGTTATGTTCTTCTGTTTGTCAACTTTTTCATCCGACATCTCTGTCGTTTCATCCGATCAACGTTGGTTAGTGATATCTGGCCGTACCTTAAAGAGACTTTGCCGTCTTTACTGACATTATGGTTTTTTTTCATCGCCCTGAGGCAAGTTTGTTGAATGTTCGAGGGCTATTTCCCAGTTGTTGTCATCCTCCGGAGTGGGATATGACTTCGGAGTCAATAATTCATCCGTCAGTAGACATATGGCTTGCTGAATCTCCTCTAGAGTTCGTGGCTCGGGTGCCAGGACTACACGTGATAGTGAAACTCTCTCAACCGACCTGTCTGGTAGTTCAATTAAATACAGCTGTATTTCCTTTTACATCATGAACCCTATACAGGCCGTCAGCTACCGCCGCAAGTTTATGGCTGTGTACCCGTTCATCTCGTCGTTTGACGCGTACCCAGTGGTCTGGTAAGATTTTCTCTGTCTGCCACTTTAGTCGGGCGTCGTAGTTGATTTTGTAACGGGCTTGTACCTGGTTGGGCTTCCCCTTTATCTCACGAAGGGCCGTTTCCAACTATGTCTCCCAGGTATCCATGGCCTCTATTGGAGTTTCTGATTTTGAGGATTCTGCTTTCAAAGCTAATGCTGGTGGCGGACGTGATAATACCAGTTCAAGTGGTGTGAATCCAATAAGGATTAGTGACTTTTAGCATATATAAAGGGGACCACACAGATGGGAGAGAGAAGGAAGGGATTATAGGAAAAGCATAATCAAATGTGGGGCAATAAGAGGAAGGGATTATGAGTAAATAATAATCAAAGTATATCAATAGAGGAAACCACAGGTACGAGTATAAGTAATGATAAAGTGTAAAACTAGTATATCAAGTATACAACAAATCTGGGATCAAAGTAATATAAACAGGATCACAGGTATAGCATCAATAGAGAATCACAGGTACGTCATCACATCAAAAGAGAATCACAGGTATGGCATGCATCACAATGACTTATTAGTGTACAGAAAATCTTACACGTGGAAAACACACAAGTAAGACAATTGATTAAGCCAAATCGGGAGAATGATTAACACGTGTAACTATACAGGCTTCCAGATTCTAATGCAAGAATTACAAAAATTACAAGTTCGCAAATAGTATACATATGATTATCGAACTCTTGCTGGAAAGAACACAATGAATAAAGTAACCAGAAAGAATTTTACCGACAAAAATCCACCATCTCTCGAATAGACAAATCCCTGCGACCTGCAGTCCCAGATCTGGCAAAGACGTCAAAAAAGTTCTCGCCAGGAGAAATAGAAGGCGTGAGACAAACTGCGGGGACGTCAGCGTAATTAGAGGCCAACGTAGTGTGAGAACGAATCCAAGTTCCACAGTGGAGACCACATTGATTGAGGATCCACGATCTCACAAACCTTCATAAAGTATTCACGAGAGTGGATAAAGAACGGGGATCAAAACAGTTCCATGGCAGTAATCTTACCAAACATATATATATATATATATATATAATATACATACTAAGTGGGAAAGAAGGAGAAAGGGAAACTATAATATATGTAATTTGAGGGAGAGAGAGAAAAAAGGGACCATAAGAAAAGACAGAACGGAGAAAGGAATCAAACGACTCAGTGGCACAAAAGGTACGAAGAAGCCCTCAACAGTTATAACTGTGTAACTTGACAAATTTGAGTCCAAAAGGAGAGTCAAATAAGAAAGCTGAAATCAGAAAGTCAAACTGTATTGCAGGGAAACCTGGCCCATGGAAACCGGAAGATCCGATACGTTCGGCACCAAGAAAAACCTTAAACTCACCAGCAGGTACCTCAACATCCCCTGAAATGAATAAAAATGCAAATGTTATGAAACAAACCTTTATAGACCAACCAGAAGACGAAGCGATAAAAGAATTGATGAAAAATAGAGAAGTGTAAAAAGCGCAGGAAGTAGAAGATGAAGTGAATGTAACCCCAGATCACCCAAACCCACCTCCAAAAGGAGCGACTGAAGGACAGATCGCCACATACATTAAAGAAATACACACGTACTCCCGTGACATGCTCGCTGCATACAAAGAAACATCAATGTGAGACCATCTGCTTTGGATGGACTTTAAAACGGCTTTTAGACTGATCACAATAAAACTATGGTCCAGGCCAACGCTGAACGTCTGGGCTAACTTTTTGGAGTCCAGGGGAATACAAATTGATGTATAAGGAAGAAAGTCACGAGCGAACGCAATAATCGACATATTATATAGAGATCACCATAAACCAGTAAAGAAAGTGACGGATAGAATATACAAGCTAACCGAACCACATGATGATTTCCGTAGGATAAAAAAGGAAGCGATCTATGGAAGTGAAACCAAAAAACCCGAAGGTATACAAGGAGAAATAGAAGAAAATGATCAAGAAGATGTCCAAGATAATATAGAGAGACAGAAAAAGGGAGGATGAAATTTCCGGGACCCTGGACAGAATCCCACAAAAATTAGCATAGACCCATATGGAGACCCAGATGATGACGACGAATCAAGCGATTAAGATGAGGAAGAATACCCACAAAGTCCAGAAATAACGGGAAACAAGTTGAAGATTAAAGACATTCGTCCAGGGATGAATCAAAAGATTTTAACGACAAACCGAAGACGGAATGAAGGCAAGGGATGGGCATACCCGGCCTTGTGGAAGCCTTTGATAAGAGCAACAAGTTAGGCGGAGCGTACGACGACTACCTGGAACGAAAAATCCGCCGATACTGGACATTACCGAGGATGTGCCAAATACCACTAGACAAAAAGCTCCAAGCAATGCTGATAATGCTGAAGGGATTCTCCCTGGACTGCTTCGATGGTTATCAGGATTCGTGCACCACTTTCGACCAAGCCATGTTGATGCTCAGAAAGCGGTATTCGAGCACGGAACAAAGTGCACATATCCTTGCTCAATGGAAAATCATACGCCTATCTGATGAAATGTCGGAGAAGTCAGATGATTCGGAGCTGTAGGTGTTCCTGTCTCTCGTCACTCGGCTTGTGTCGCTGCAGAATTGGCTAGATAAGAAGTACCAAGACGAAGGATTTGTGGTGGATCAACTCCTTACTGCCGTGGAAATACCGGAGATACATTCTATGCTTAAAAAGATCACATGGCCCGTAAGGCCCAACACGCCATCCACAGAATAGCTAACAGGCTATGTGATAAGCTTAAGACTGCAGTGTCAACGTCCACGTAAATGGTGACTGAGAACGAGGGGGTTTCCACCAGAAGCCATATACAGCCTCGGTAAGAAATTTGGAGGACAAGTCCAACGGGAAATCAAAAGCTTTAGGAAAACATATCGAGGAGGGGGAAGAAACCAAAATTATAGAAGAAGAAGGAAGCAGCTGAAATCTTCATGGATGAGGGGGGTGAAGGGATATTGTGTGGAAAGGATCATAGAGCAAACTATCACCACCATCAAGTAGAGGTTTCAGCTGCGATAAATAAACTAAAGGACCACCACCAGAGGGCGGTAATAAAAGTAGAAGACTTGGATTGTATCTTTCAAGGAGGAATATCAGGTGAATCGGAGGATGAGACGGATAAAGACGATGAAGGTCAATGGATGGAGGATAATGAAGATGATGGAGATATGGCATATTTATTGATGGAACAAGTAAATGGTATGGAGGCAGAGCTGTCAAAATCAGCGCCTTTGTATGAGTGCATATAATATAGCGGAAGGATGGAAAGCCGGAAGGACGCGCGGGGGAACCAAAAACAGAACCCTACACCCTACTGAGAAAAGGAAATGACTTGTTCAAATGACAAATAATCATCTACCTTAAAGTACAAGACACCTCCGCCCAAGAAAGAAAGCACCCCAGCAGGCCAAGAAATTAGAAAGCATTTACACGAAACGGGAACCTGTAGGAAATGTCATCGTTAATGCGGCCTATAAAGAACAAAAAAGGGATAGGAATAATCCAACCATGGACATCGAAAAATACAGTTTCGAGGGTGTCAAGATAGATACGTGTGCCAACCGACGCTCCGTCATGTCCCGGGAACAATACGAAATTTATTGCTACACCTTTAAGCTGAAATGAACGCTACGAACAATTTAGGGTAAGAATATAAGAGGAATCGGCGGAGCAAGCGAGGCGATTGGCGAAGCGCACATTTAAATTACTTTCAAAAACCTCAACCTCATCATCGACGTCAAATTCTTAATCCCTAAAGACAACATCCCATCTCTACTATGCACGAAGGGCATGCTAGATAACGATCTAGATCCCAGCTTAAAAGACCAATTAATATCAACAAACGGACGGCGACATACCCTTCACCTAATCAACTACTTTTTGATCCACATCTGGACCCCAGACGATCAATTCTACATATTCTACACGCTATCTGAGCTGCAAAAGATCCGTACGTCGTTTGGCCACCCGTCCATACGCGCAACAAGAAACATGTTGAGAAGGGCGAATGGGACGGGAGCTGACCAAGAAATAAAGAACTCCATAATTCAAATAGAAAGGAAGTGTAAGAAATGCGTGCAGAGAAGTGCAGCTCCCCGAAGCTTCAAGCTTGCCATCGGTACCGTGGCTCTACGATTCAACTATGATGTACGAGTTGATATAATGCGGATCAATGGAAAGCCTGTAGTGCATATAGTGGACAAAGCCACGCACTTTACCTCCGTTAGTTTTATACGCAGCCAAAACTCACAAAACGTTTGGAAAGAGATCAGAAGCATTTGGTCTTTGATGTACTGCGGACCCCGGATTACTTATCCATAGACCAGGGATCTAATTATACACCCAAGGAATTCATGCAGGTCGCATACGATGATGGGGTGAAGATAAAGGAAGCGCCGATCGAGAATCCTGGTTCCGTTGGTTTAGTCAAGAAATATCAATCACCACTTCGACATGCATATTCATCAATAAGGGCCTCCTTGGACAAAACAACGTGGAATGATGAATGTATGTTAATGACCGACCACCTTCACCGTAAACAGTGTCGTCGGACCTGAAGACCTATCTGCGATGCTGCTGGTTTATGGCGCCATTCTGCGTCCAGAACGAATAAATTCGGCACAAACTCAACAACAACGAGCGTTCTCGATAGACAATGCAATGAAGGAGGTGGAAAAAGAGGAAGCAAAAAGACGACTGGAATTTGGACTATCCCATCATGTGGGACTGTCTGCGGTGGAACAATCAAAAGAGTTACGATTAATACCTGGAGTTTCCCCAGTATGGGTATATTGAGCTACCATAAAGACCTGGACAGGACACCACAAACGTTTTTCCGTCGAAGGAGAAACGGCAATAATCCAGATGCCACGACACCACCGCATTTTTAGATCAACCTGCGTAAAACCAACTATAAAATCAACCCTCAACTAATACGACCCAGAGGAAAGAGAATGAGAGAACGAAGCTCTGGCTAAAAACCATCTGGACGGGAATTAGAAGAATTAAGGAAGGTGGCGCTAGAAGGATTAATAAAGAATAGAACACTCAAATTGACATCACGTCATACCGTCCCAACCGGAATGCACATATTCGGCTCTCGATTTATCGACCAATTGAAGTAAGCCGAAAAATGAATCCACCGTAAAAGCAGATTTTTTGCTCAGAACTGTCGATGTTGACACATCGAGACAATCAAATTCGTGCGAAAGGGATGGAGGAGGAATTGACAGATGGCGTGATATGAGAAGTGGAAGAGAAGTTGGCGTGAAATGAAGATGGTGAGAAGTTGGCGTGATATGAGGATGAAGTGATGTGAAGAGACGGTGGATGCGATGTGAAGAGACGGAAAGAACGGAAGAGAAGGACGTTACGATGATAACGACATAAGAGACGAAGGAAGAAACGGATGTGATGATGATGATATAAAGCGACGATAGAATAGACGAACTACAGAATTATGATATGACCAAAAGTATGATAGAAACATAAACACCTCACATCGTACACACAACAAGTCATACAAGTCATACTACTGCATAATAGACACAGTACCACTCACCACAGTATTCTCATGCAGAAACAGAATACACAAAAGTGGAGAGACACCCTCGATACTGTAGATGATGACAAGCCATAACACGTGTGCGGTACGGTACGTCGGATTGACGTGTGTGGTACAGTACGTCGGGTTGATTGATTAACCTCGTCATCCCAAATGTGTACAGGAACATGCACGCTCACTACCTGAGACTGGATTCAGTTAATTAGAATCAATTTCGTTTTAGCTATTCAACGATAGAAAATTGTGATTCTCATTACACGTGTTGGTTCCCTCTCATCGGAAAAGTCATTATACATACGCCATTCAAAATCTTGATCTAAAATAATAAAAGACGGTAGACATTATACGAAATTTTATTCATTTTATAAAATACAAATATCTCAACCGGATCAGATAATACTGATCCAACCCGACCAACAAAACCCACGCACGCAGCAAGCTAATAACTCACCTGTGGAGCAAGAAGCGACTTAACGGTTGCTTTGATAGACTTCAACACACGGGAGTTTTTCGGTGCTATTTAGCCATACCTCCAGCTATATATTCTGTAAAGATATTTAATCATATCAGGAAGATAGACCGAACTTTGCACATCTGACCGATATATATTCGTTAATTGCGTAACGTATATAATTAGCTACTTCTGGATCCTATCGAGAAAAACACTTTCATATTCCATATTTTTGGTTGCCCAGTTCGTTGTGAGAATTAACTTAGATATTGCTATATATATAATAAACGTAGGAGAGAGACTCGAGATACTTGAGATATTTAATTCATTTGATTTGCAGGTATACATCGACAAGAACTACATCGACAAAGACTCGGTACATATATCCACCAAAGCTCCAACTGTTCAACGTTTTTATCAGCGCCTACTGCTAGCCCTTGCAGAATCAATACCGAACGCTTCCGCCTCATTCGCGATATAACACAAGTATACGTCTAGAGAAAGACCAAGCTCGAGAGATAATTCTACATTGAAGCGCCACCGGAACTCATGCTCGATAAGACAATGGTACTGAAGGTAGAGAAACCTCTCTATGCCATACCCGAAAGTGGTCTTCATTGGTACCTCATTTACTTAGATTACCACATTACCGACTTTGGAATGACATGCGTACGATCCGATCTCCGTGTTTTAGTAAGGAGGGCCAATGGAGTGCTACACGGAATGGTGGCGCTCCAAGTGGACAATCGTATTTGCCAATGACAAATTGCTAGAAGAAGGGGAACACGACTCAAAGTTATTCAACAGCAAAATGAGAAATTTTTTAAAAGACTGCCCTCCGTCTTTAATGGACTCCAAATTAATATAACAAAGCACGGGACGATCTCCATGACCCAGACCGACAAATAAAAATGGATAAACCACCCGCAGACCCAAAAGGAATTCACATCATCACGTGCATTAGCACAAGACGCGGGAGTGTGTACACGTCCAGACATCTGTGACACCGTACAGTTACTGGAACCAGGGAAAGAAGCGACAACGGATGCGGAGATCAATGCGCTCACTAAAGCAATAAACGACTTCAATAAAGGGCCAATCAAGGGTTGAACTACAAAAAATTGGACATGAGAACACTACAGATGATAGTGATGAGCGATGTAGCATTTGGAACTGCGAATGAATACCGCAGCCAGCTCGGATACATAATTATATTGGCAGATCACAGTGGAAAGGCCAACATCCTATATTTTGCATCCAACTGATGTAAACGGGTTACCGGATCAGTACTGGCAGCCAAGGTCCATGATCTATTCCTCGTTTTCGATCATGCATATATCTTGCGAGACATGATAACGGAAATAGTGGGGAAAGATCTAAAAATAACGACATATGTGGATTCCAAAACGCAATTCGATGCCATAGCCAAGGATGGGGGAACATGCGAAAAACGATTACAAATCGACATTTACGAATTAAAACAAAGCTATAAAAGTGGAGAACTGGCCTGCCTCAACTGGATACTGGGAAAAGACAACCACGACGACAGCCTAACAAAACACATTCTCAGCAACACAAACCCCCTTTGGAAATTTATGTCGACTAACCAACTGGACTTGGAGGCTTTAGGCTGGGCTACCACCACATCATCGAAAATCAAACTAAAAACGCTGGATTGTGAATCCAATAAGGATTAGCAACTTTGAGCGTCAATAAATGAGTACCTCACATATGGGAGAGAGAAAAGAGGGATTATAGGAAAAGAATAATCAAATGGGGGGCAATACGAGGAAGGGATTATGAGTGAATAATAATAAAAGCATATCAATAACGTAAACTACAGGTAGGAGTATCTGTCGATGTAACACATCGATTTTTCGCTTCGTGCAAAGAACTGAGGAGTGGCGCATGGTGACGGGGACCGAGGAGTGATGAGAAGAGGGGATGATGTAATGATGATGGTGATGAAGCCGAGGGGAAGAGGGATGATATTATGATGACGGTGATGGTGACCGATGGGGAGAGGGTATGATGAGATGATGACACCGCGAGGAGGAGACGAGATGGTATGATGAGACGGTGACGCTGCTAGGAGGAGACGAGATGGTACGATGAGACCGTGACGCCGCGAGGAGGAGATGAGATAAGGAAATTTGATTAAACCAGACAACCACTATAGCGACTAGAAAGGGCAGAAAAAGCTAGACCCATTTTGGAAGGCGAGATCCGACCCTATCACGCCAAGGTCGACTAACCATCGACATGAAGTGCGAAAACAATCCCCGCGTATTCTTTTGCGCTGCGGTGGTTGTCGACTGCGAACCAAGTCGACAAGGTCACCTCGAGTGCCGTAGGTCTGATTATTCGAAAAAGTACGAAAAAGTACTAGGAGGCAGATCATTACCCGACATTCACGGATCGCGAAGGATACTTTCATACCTGCCCATTTTACTGAATAAAGTACCCTGTAGATCAACTAATTACGGCCGAGTCCAGATTCGACTAACGGCTATGAGACAGTTTAAACTGGTATACGGAGAATAACTCAAGCAAGAACGGAAGCGTAAAAGAAAGATGAAGAAGAACTGATCGAAAAAGGCTGGGCCTTCAAATCCACCAGGTCAACGAAACTCCGCAAGACAGCAAGGAATTCCGGCTGCCAACCCAGCTGGTCTATCGGAACCTTCTAAGACAAGATAGGGGCCTTAAACAACTGTACCTGCTTCATCGCCATATGAGCAGAGGATGTGGGACGAAGACCTGGACAAGTGTATAACGATATACGACACCTGGCTGAATTGTGTGAGGTTACAATTGACTAAAAATTGAAGTTTGTCCCAATTATGTTGACCCGCGATGCCCTCAACTATTATGCGACCAATGTGAACAGTTGCGCAACTTACGAGGAAGAGATGGATTTGTTTAGAAGTTGGTACAATTACGGCGACAAGAAGTCTCGAATCCTCACGAAATGGTAAACCATGACATTGTCAGAAAACATGTCTGAGGATCCATAAGACTAGGAGGTAACCGTGTTTAAGAAATTCGTCGCGAAGTTAATATCGCTTCAAAATCAACTCGACCCTGCCCACCATACGGACTAGTTCCTCACTGACAGACTTCTCACTGCTGTCGATATTCTATCCATACAAACACGCCTCGGAACCACATGCACCGAACTAGCCAACAAGCGGTTAATATAGTTGCGAATCAGCGTTGCGACAAACCAAATTCTGCAGGTAGTAGTTTAGCGTGCGTCATCAACCAATACAGCGATGAGATAAATTACTCTCTCGGCAAAACGTATGGTAGGGACGCAAGAAGAAACAGGACTAAGCCATGGATGAGGGACAATAGAAGGACCAAAGAGACAATGAGCGGCAGACGGAGACTGTTCCCTGCATGGATGCGTGGAGTGAAAGGCTGCTTCGTGTGCTGCGAAGATCACCATGTAAGAACACGTCATTCAAGCGGTGAGGTCACAGCACCAATTAACAAGTTAAAAGAAAATCATCCCCAGGCATTGCTAACGGTGGAGGATTTGGCTACAGTAGTCGCGATGTAGACGATAGACCCGGATGAGATACAGGAAGGCGAAGATAATGTTAGGTGGAAGCAGATTGAAGATGCAGAGGTAGAGACTGACGTTGTATACATGTCTACGGACGACGCCATTGATCTTGAGCACCGCCTTTCTAATGTTGCCTTCCTGCACGGTAGGACATACGATATGGATATGGAATTGGCACTTCTGACTATGAACAGACAATTATAAGGAGACGTCGGTCCAGACTTTGATGGTGTTAGGTTAGATACAGCAGCTAATCGCTCATCAGTGATGAGCAAATGCCAATATTAAGCATATGAGCAAGAGTTTGGGAGACGAATCCCATTGCGGGCATCAACAAAGATTTACTTGAAAGGAAAAGTCGGCCACGGATGGGTGATCGTTGAAGTAACAATCCAGATACCCTTTTAGGATTTGGGTATGCTCATTGATGTAGATTTTGCTATACTAGACGAAGAAGTTCCATCTTTGTTACCTAACAAAGACATGATTGAAAATGGCTTACATTTAAGTTGGTAAGGCCATTACCTACATGTTGAACACCTTCAACAACCATTCTCGCTGGAGAACTATTTATTTGTACATCAATGGTCCGCCGATGATACACCTTTTTGCCTGTACACCCAAGAAGAGCTTCGACGTATACATCAAAACTTTGGTCATCCATCGATTTGAGAGACACACGAATTGCTGAAAAGGGCCAAAACATCAGTACTGAAGGAGGATACATTGAGGGAACTGCGAGAGGTTGCAGAAGATTGCAAGATATGTAAGCAGAATGATAGTGCCCCTCGTCGCTGCAAGCTCACCATTGGAACTGAAGAGTTCAAATTCAACCACCGGGTAATAGTGGACACGATGTTCATCACATATAGACCCGTGATCCACATGGTGGATGAGAGCACGCATTTCACTGCTGCGGCATTCCTTAAGAACCAGTCGACGGACGAGATCTGGAAATACATATCACGTCTCTGGATCCATTGGTACTTGGTACACCAGATTACCTGAACGTAGACCAGGGTTCATCATATGTGTCGCAGGAGATGAAAGGAAACGCTTCAGCGGCAGGTATTATTCTAGAAGAGGCTCCCATCGAAAGCCCAGGGTCCATTGGTATTGTCGAACGATATCATGTCCACTCAGGCCTGCATATAAAAAGATCAGACAGTCATTTCCACGAGAAGAATTGAACTACAACGATTGCTTGCAGATGGCCGTACATGATGTGAATGCGGAAATGGGGTCAGAGGGACTCTGCCCGATGTTGCCGGTTTTCGGTCACTCCCGCGTCACGCCAGAGTGATGCCATCTCCAACTCAGCTCACTAGGCAGAAAAAGGTTGAGGATTGGAAGATATCTGTGATGCACGAGCAAGCCAAACGTCTTGTGGAATTCACTTTGCGCCTCCCGGTCGGACAGAAGGCGAAGAAAGTGTCCAAGAAGTTGCGGGACTTAATGGAAGGGGTTCCAGTGCTAGTTTACCGCACCACGTCCAAGCGTTGAAAGGCCCCCTATAAGTTCAATTCAATCGATGGCGAGACAGTTGTCATACAATTTCCACGAGGAAGAAAGATATTCCGGTCAGTCTGTATATAGCCATGGGTAAAATTAGTACTACATCCTGATTCGGGCGATCCGATTGCTTGAGGATATGCTGCGAAACAAGTTGAAGAGGATGAGGTAATAAGGGGGGAAGACATTGAGTCCCGCTTGGGAGATGTTCCGCGAAAGGTTGCAGTCAAAAAGTGGTCAGAGTAATAATTGGCTTTCGCCCCTTCGCGCCAATCGGAACTCCAAGGCCTTATTGAATATGGAACCTTCTTCCCGGTCCACGAGTCGGAAGTGAATGGTCAGCGGGTTTTTGGTTGCCGCTTTGTGGATGAGTTGAAGAATCTAGGTGATGGTTTAAGGAAGAAAAGCCGGCTAGGAGCACAAAACTATGCCAACGAAGTCACTACTTCCATCACCACAAAGGCACTAACTGTCCAAAGGTTTCACAGCGTGTTGCACTATGCCTCGCCGCATCCGTCCCAAGACTGAGCTGCCATACGCGTGACATAACGCAGGCGTATATCCAGTCTCACACTTATTTAGAACGGAAGTTATTAATTCGTACACCAAAAGAGTTCGGATTTCCACCTGGATACGTCTTGCGCGTCGTCAAGCCGCTGTACGGCATCTCCGAATCGGGTTGCGTTGGTATCTGACATACCGCTCCCACCATCTCGAGACGCTGAAGGTATCTAGGGCAAGGGCGGACCCGTGCCTTTTGATGCGTAAAACTGATGTCATGATCGATGGACTCATCCTTCTCCAGGTTGATGATTCATTAGGCTTGGCACCGAAACTTTTTTCGACGAGGAAGAGATCGCGTCTTCAACATTCCGTTGAAAGATGTGACGCCAATAACCTCCAAGTTTACTTCTTTTAATGGCATATTTTTACATTCGACAACTTTATCCAGCTTTCATATCAACCAGCCCGATAAGATTTGTAGACTCAAGATACCTGTTTCTGATGATGCCTTCATCAGCCAACGTGCTGGCCGGACTGGTTTAACGCGTCCTAAACGTGGATATAGATCTCTTGTTTCCAAGAAAATTATTACTGAGAT
>JAULBU010013946.1:0-22022 GCA_032358235.1 Odonthalia washingtoniensis | reverse complement strand
TCCTCATCCTCCAATAGTGGCGGTTGGTCCCTTCTAACTGAAAAAGACTGTCCTGACCAGGCCGGGTTTAACGTCTTTATTGTCCGAGTTCAAGGTTTCCCCGGGTTTTTTCTGATTGCAACTGCTCAAAAAGTAACGTCTCTTTGGACAACTCCAGATTCCCATCTTTACGTTCAGTATGAAGAAGAAGAAAGGAAGATAATATCACCTGGTTTAGTCTTGAAAGAAACAACTATCCCCCGTACGTAGTTTTCGTGGGACCTGGGTAATTTTAACATGGTCGGGTTGGATGGAGAGGAAATAATGTACTTCGGTACGATATGTAGTTGGTTCGGGATGAAATTAAGAAGAATGATTCTGTGTATTATGCCTATAATGGAAGTTTCAGGAGAGATGGAGAAGGTCCATATTCAAGAAGTATCTCTAAAGACAACTCTCAGGGAAGTGAACATTTTGATTTAGATGATGGGTCCACCAGTACCGACAGTTTCGTAATCAAACCCGTAGGCGATTATGAGACCGTTTTTGTCGACCCGAATGTCATTCCTCAAGGATAATTTTGATGGGTTCTATTTTTCTCTATTACGTTCATTGTATTTATGTTTCTTTTGTTTTCATGTTTTGTTTTCCTATTTTGTTGACGTGGTGCCAAAGTATATGATGTTGTCTGTGCTGGTGAAACAATATATGTAATTTCTGAAGTGGCTTGTTTACCTATCAAATAATGTTTTCTGAAGATGGCATATACTTCATTTTTTTCAAACTACACTGCGCATAATTCAAATATGATATAATATGACATTATGTAATATAAAAATGACTCGTTGTGCAATGATATATTATGGTCTATCACAATGAGTAATTGAAAAATGAGTCATTGTGATATGAACTAATATAATATCATATCATATGTGAAATATTCACAGGCTGTAGATATTTCACATATGATATGATATGATAAATGTACTTCCTTGTTTACAAACTACACTGAGCGTAGTTTTTAAACAAGGAAATATATTTTTCGTGTGAAATGGTCAATGTACCACATAGAACAGTTCAGTGTACACTATGAATAGTATACGTATGAATATTCAGGTTTCTAAATGACATCCTGCAATCAATGCAAAATTTTCTATATGATACCGAAATGTTTTTTATCATTTCATATTTTAAAATGTAGCAGAGAAAACATTGTACTGTATTCCAAATATATGTCCATATATCTATCTATCTATAGATTTACGCATATATACTATATATAGACATAGGTATACTTGTAGTATAATGGCATATGTTTATTTGTAGATGTACATATAACTTTAAATGTATACATGTATACACCAGATATATATATATGTATATGATACACATGATGCATATCAGTTTATAAATATGATCATATATTGAAGATATTAATAGAAATTCTGAAATTATGCATATAACATATGTATACGTAATATATCTGTACCAATATGCACATATGCACATATGCATATATACATATATACATATATGTGTATATACATATATACATATATGTGTATATAAATATATACATATATTTATGCATATACATTTGTTTACCTTCTTGTGTATATATATGTCTATGTATATACTGAAATAGTGTGACAATCCTGAAGATGTATCGGAAATAACTCAATTTTACTGTATGCCAAAATTCCATCTGGAATTGAAAAAATGCCAAAAATTAGGTTTTTAATGTTTGGCATCTTTTTGCCAAAAATTACCATTTTAATTTTTGCCATGTTCTTTAAATTCTAGTTTGAATTTTGGCATATACAGAATTTTTATACTGTTTCATGACATAATAGGTATGACCTTTTCGTTGAATATCAAATATAATTGAACCTAATATTGTCAAAATGTTACTACAATTTAATCATATTTTGGAATTTTCAAACACAGGGAGAAGTATGGAAGGAAGACTTTTATATTGGTACCGTTACGATTTAAAATCCGGAAATGCTGACCAAAATGTCCATTATAAATTAAATCCTTACTACGGTATTGATTCTAAACATAAACAGTTCCTATTGTTCCGAAATTTACGTTAATATCACAACTTCGTTTCGAAACGTAAATAGTCAATAGCGATGAAAAACATTACCTATCATTCGAAAATCCTGCCAATGAAACGGCCGGCGTTGTTACAAAGCAGCAGTGATGGAAGCAGGGAAGGAGAAGTAATGGGCCACCCTCCAGCCAGTAAACAACAGTGGATGAGTCGTCGATTACCTAGAGCACGTGGAGCACGAGGTAGAGGTTTCGCACGAACAGGACAGAGAAGGACAGGAGGAATTAGTAGTGCTACAAATGATGTTGTCTAAAGTTCGGCTACAGGGAAAAACCACGATGTTGCTTGTCGAAACATGGTTTCTAGTGTTTCATTGGAGCTGACTAGTGGATCCAACAACAGCTCTGGTAGTGTGGACAATGTTGAAAACTCCTTATTCAACAATAATGGTGGTAATGAAGGGCCACCAGAACTAATGCGCCAGTGTCTGTCAACGAAATTGGGGCATACCGCTACAATAGTTTAATGGTGGAATTTTCAGCAGTGAAAAGTGATAAGGAGTGTATATCGCAATCACTGAACCTGTGTAAGCGGCAGGTTGAAGAAGCACAAGAAAGGATTCTGAGTAAGGATTTTTATATAAAGGAGATGAAACATAGAATACAAACGGTATGCGATGAGAATGAAAATTTAAAATTGGAGAACAAGGCTCTAGTAAATGTCAATGCTCAGCTAGCGAAACAATTATGTGATGGAAACAACGGGTATGGAAGACACTCTGAAATATGGTGAGAGGCATCCCTAGGAAGTATCTCAGCGTAGCGTATGGAACTAATAAGTTGTTACAACAATTGTTTATTGCCGAAACATATGAGATTTTCCCGTTAAGGGAAAAACGAATAGAACTGGACAAATCGCGTAGCTGTTGTTACCAAAATGGTATATTAAGGGAAGATGGAACCATGTTTGTACCTGCAGCGTTTACTCAGTTTTAGTGAGCCAACAGTGTATATATACCGTCTATGAATGACGAGAACGGTATACTACGATATGTCATCAAACAGGAATTAAAAGATGATCACAACACGGAAAATTTCAATACTGAGGATAGCAGGATTGATGGTGTCGAAGTGATTAGCAATACTGCTATGTTGGCAACTCGTGTAATGCAGCTAATTTCTGATACATGCAGTTCTAGGAAACGTATGGTGAATGATATATTCTATAAAAAACTGGTTATACATGCCTCCTTTCAAGATTCCATTTGAAAGAAACAGGAGACGCTGAAAGGAAGAAAATTCTAATTGAAGTTATATCAGGGAAGGTGTTTCAAAGAAATATGGAAAATGTGTAGGACATAACATATTGGTTCACTGAAGAGATAGACAAGATGGAAATGACTCGTTTCGAATGTGGTAAGGAACCAGAAGGTGTCCTTGAAATCGAAGTAGAGAGAACGGAAACAAGAAATAGTGATGATGATAGTTTCGATAGTTCAGCGAGAACAGTCCCCGGTCAGGATGATGCCGACAAAGATTGTTTGAATTTGTTCAAGAATACACCTAGTCCATCCATGTTACATAGATTTATTGGTTACATTCCCAACAGAGATTATGAAAATACAGTTGATGGTACAATTTTGAACATTGAGAGGTTACATGCTTGGATTATAACAAATATTGCGCTGCTCACAGTCCAAGTGAAACATGGTGTTGAAAGGAAGAATGAGTTCAACATTCTGTATGGTTCCAACTTGAAATTGGCTACTGAACAACTTATTGGTTGTATCATAAATTTTGTGGATGAATGGAATGGGTAAGAATTGACGGTACCACAATGTCTTGAAGGAAATCAGAAAGGGGAAGTAATGGAGATGGAATGTGAAGCTTTATTTTCAACGAATCCAAGTCTAGTGTACCATTTATTGCCGTTACAGCGGAATGGTTTGAAATTAATATTGGAAATGATTTCGGCATTTCTCACGAGTACTACTTAGCCGAGATACTTGACAACTGGAAAGAAGTGAAGAAGCTTGGAAAGGAATATCTATTGAGATTAATACGGTTTCTTAATATCCAAAGGGATAACAGGACACATAACTTGCAGCATTATTTATTTTTATGTTTTCATTTATTTCTGTATATGTAATCGATAAAATTGTTCAACGTTACTGGATTCTGTCGGTTTTTTGGGTACAAAAGATGTATTTTCTTCGCCCTTACATCTAACATGTTGCATTTTCATTTGTGAATCGATTTTTCTGTCTGTAGAAACGGTTAATATAGAAACGATGATATGGCCAGGGTAGTTGTTCCGTAAATGGTGCAATTCAAAAATTGGAGCGTAAGGTTCGCTTCAATTTTGAAATTGCACAATTTACTAATAGCCTCATTAATTCACGTCTTGGAGACGTGGATTAATGAGGCTATTAAATATCATCGTACCATTCTCCAGTTTCAATAATTTCTTCATTATGATTTTCTTCAATATATTTCAAGGTATAATCGATTTCATATTTAGTGGCCCATCGAAGACACACACAAGACAAGTTGTCGTCAGCACCGTTCAGTGGTTTATGTACATTCCAAATACTGCACAAATGTATATTGTCCAAAAACGTTTGCCCATGGTAATTTTAGGTGAAATAGTAGCAAAACGTAAGCAAAGGTGAATTGTTCGTTACAATTTGAGAACCATTGATTAATACAAAAATATTTCATTTATTCTTACTTGGTTCAAATTTTGCTGCGGAGAATACCCTCTGTTTCTGTTTATCATTGAGAGGAACAGGGTTGTAGCTGATTAAATTTTTGCTTTCATTGTAGTCATTCAGTGTCGGAGTATAACCTCCCTATATGAAACCAGATTTGACTAAGCCTAATGAGATGTACGTATCCGATTGTAACTTTTGTGACTTCTCAACAATATTTCTAATGAGAAAAATGAAAACTCTGAGGCCATCCGTGGGTAAATATTTCAAAAAAGGATATACATTTTTTGTTGTGGATTCTATGGCGGAGTCATCTTCTGTCAGAACAGAATGGAATTGTTGAAATGCTAGGGATTCTCCATCCCAGAAGAGATGAGGTTACGTGTTCGGAATGGTTGGTGATTGTTCTTATTGAATGTTTCGTTGCGGATCAGATTTGTATCTGCGTTTCCGCAATGTTGGAACCATGTTGATGACAGTTTCATCCATACCTGTTGCAATACGTTTCGAAGTCAACCTGTAAGACTGTTTTATAAATACATTAAAATGTTCCTATGAAGAGGCATCTAGAATAGCCATGTTACCAATTTATTTAATACTATTCATGGTAGTACTATCTACGATATGATCGAGAAGATGGAACTTCAATGTATATATACCATTGTTACAATGGGGGCCATATGTCGATATTGTGAGTTCTTTCATATTTCCAACTTTTGTACTAATGTTCGTGATTTCATATTGTGACTATCCTTCTCTTCTATGATAATATATAGTAGGGATACCATAATATTTGAGTAAAGAGTAGTTATCTCTGTGAGTGGTGCTTCGTCTTGAAATCCTGTAATGTTATCTATGAAACCTGCAACGAAGCGAAATACCATGTCAAGATTTCTGTAGTCTTTCCATTCTAACATCCCATTTATGGGATTTGTTAGAAACAGTCCATTCAACGCCTGTTATTTATTTTTGGTAGAAAAATCTATATGTAAACCAGAAGCTTAATATGGTTCTCAATTGCTGCTAGAAGAGAGTTGCTTGTTCGTAACAGTTTTGTACGCATCGATTGTAAGAGTTTTCGAAAACGCAATGGATGCTCTGTATTTCTGGACACTAGAGGAATAGATAGGTAATTCATTATACCTGTATTTGTCAACTTAGATATTTCCAAATAAAGGTTCGGTAATAGTTCATATGTGAATTAGATAAAAAGGCCAGGACAAAAACGTCGTCGGTAAAAAATTGATACCTTCTCTCATAATGTCTCCCATGACGCCATTTACATATCATGAAGAAATTCTGCAGCCTGCTCCAGACTATATTTTCGATCATGTCCATTAGTCTGAGGAGAAGATGCAATATGCACAAGAGATAATTTTTTCTTCCTCGCTACCAGCATGGAGTCCATTGTCGATTCCATTGTTCTAGGTGGATAGACCTGTAATATTTTCATATATGATGTTGTAGCCATGCAACGAACACAAGGTCTTGTAGGAGTTGAATTGTGTCAAACACCAGACATATCTTTGGCTTCCGGTATATTGCAGCATTAAGAGTACGTTAACAGGAATATATGACATTGAAATATTTTCTTGTGTATTAGTGGAAATAGCGCATTTAAATTGTCTAACAATGGTTGTAGGTCCATGGTCATAGCTTGATGAAGTGAAGTCATTTTTCGCTGCGACCTGTTGAAGAAGATGTTGGTGGGATGGTGGGATGCAGTCTGTAATCTGTACAGGACCATAATTTCTTTCAAGTCAATTTCGCAGTTTTCGATGTCTTTTCAATCCATTTTCTGGAAATCAACTGGGAGGAAGGAAACCACTGCATGACCATGATCGATAAGATAGCTACGAAAATTATCTGAAAAATTAAGAACGTGACGTGTATTGGATATGGGCCAGTGAGATTATTTTCAATCTTGTAGCAGTTTGGTCTGTATATATATATGTATGAAATCTACAAAAGATTTACCAACCTCGGTTCGACCTGTTCTATTGTCATTCCATACAAGGTTTACTCGATCCGCATATACCTTACCTCACTCTGTTATATAGAACTTGTGTCGGTTTTGTTTCCATTGGGTGCAAAATCCTGTCCGAAATAGGTGTTAATGGACGAAATGTTACATCTTTCTTGGAAGCTAAGCTAATTTGATTGCGTCTTTCATCAACAATGTTATTTAAAGAAATGTAATAATGTTCAATTTCCGAATTGTCTGTACGTGGAATTTCCACTTTGATGAACCAATCTTCTATCAAATTCGTGTCGATGTCATTTTTGCGCACTTATCGGCACGGCTTTAGTGTAGACAGTTTTGGCGGAAACATTTCATGTAAAGAACATAATCACAAAGCAAAGAGAAAGACGTGGATTAGTGCTTCACACCAATATCATCTATGGACGATACAATGTTCTTATACATAGTACTAAAACCAGTCTGGTATTGTTGTTGATCGGGTTCAATGTAGTTATTGTATGTTGACCCATCTTCTCGACTTTAATCCGCAAATTATTGTACAATATTCATTGCACATAAGCCATCCGAAATTTCCGGTATATTGCGCACGTATGTACCTTCGTCATGACATATTGCACACATATATATAGATCTGCCATTAAAATTGTCCCCATGTATGCAAAGTTCTCCGTCTAAGTTTTATTTGATTACGTGTTACGGAGTACATACAAGATCGATTACGTATTTTCATATTAATCTCGGCTGTAAAGGATTTAGTACAACTTCTCTTTGTACATTGAAAAGTTGGCATTTTTCTACAGTATGATACTTAGTCACGGCCTAAAATCGATATACTAGCTAGTTATATGTTGTGCACCTACTTCATATTGAGTGTGCTTTCTTTCTTCCAGAAATGCCTGTATAGCCAAGGAAATACTGTAAGCCCTATTTTGATATGAACCTCAACTGATTTTTTAAAATCATTCATGTACAAAGACAATAAGTTCGAGCGTAATATATGTTCTAACAGCATACCTTACTCTAAACTAATGTGTAGCCACTAACAATCCATCTGTTGCATGGTTCTTCAATTTGAAATATTACATAGTTGCTTCTGCTTTTCCATGTATCATTTATAGATGGTTGGTTCATAGAAATATGAAATAATGAATTTATTAGAAACTATATATATTATTCGGTACGGTATACATGTGCCAATGCATATTATTATAATAGATTTAATTCTCCATATTCATCTGTAATGGAGAAGAATACGGAGAGATATATGTATACAAATAATATAGCTGATTACTTCAAGAACATCACCATTTTCTGTTTTCCAACATTTCATCTACAATTGAAAAATACCAAAAAATTACATTTTAAATTTTGGAATTTTTGTTTTGCCAAAAATTTAAAAGTTAACTTTTGGCTATTTTTGTCAATTCCAGATGGAATTGCAGAACACATTAATTTCAAGACAGATTATTTGGTAAACAGCCTGGAGAAATATTGATAGGAACTACATTTTATATTGATAGTGACTCTCCTCGACACGGTTCGAAACCGTGATGAGATATCTCCACCAATAAAATGCTTCGAAGATATCTGTTTATGATCCGGTAAAAATCTCAATAGTATATGGCTATCACATGTATCTAGAATACCAGCAGCGCTCAAAACATGTATAAGCTTTGTACATTTTTCTATAATGGGGGTATTACAACAAATTTGTACATTGTCGTCGTTCTGCAGTAATGTCGCTAGAAATACGTGAAACTACAGATTGAAATTCTGGACATTGAAGAAAAGTCAATGCACTTTGGAACTATAAATAAAATAAATCAAATAAGAAGTATACTAGTCGAAGAAAAAACACTACTGATTTTAATTGTGAAATTCTACATATTTACGTCCGTAACGTGTTCCTATACGCGGTCATAAATTTATTGGAAAAATAAATTTTATTGAATGATATCATAATAATTAATCACTCCGAAGAAGTGAATACGGACATTCTCTCAATTGTCTCATCATTTTCCTTCGCGGCACGTCTTAATAACTTGTTATGTTATTTTCTTACACGCACTTAGGGATCCCACATGCAACTTGAATAGTTCCGCATCAAAGTCATCGTTAAAAATTATTGCAAGTATTTCGTGATAGAATTTTCTGAAACTTTACCATCTTGAATTGCCACGAAAACAGCAATGAATTTGTTTAATATATTGGAACGTGTGGTATCACGGACCATTAGAGACTTGGGTGAGACTTCTTGACCCTTACCTTATTAGACTGACTCAAAATTCTAGGGCCTGTCCATATTTTTACAGAACCGTTACAATTACGTGATTTAATCGTTGATGACTGCTCCATTCTACTGCTATTGACAGTACTTCAAGAAAAATGATACCAAAACTAAGACTGATAACGAGAAATGAACAGTACGATTGATCTCCTGAGTCTATTTTTTTATGGGTTACGTATTTATGTTTTATAACAGCATATCACTACATATCAGGACTAAATTCTGTATCAAGGGAATTGTCAATTTATAGAAATTACATGCTACATTCCATAGTTACATGTGTATTATACGTAAAATTTTATCCAACAGAAATAGGAACCTATTTATGTTTCATACTCACATCGCTCATGGCATTCCAGATGTCATAGATTTCTAAATAATAATAATTTGAAACAAATCTAGTACCATTTGAAGAAAATTAATACATACTCCGTATTAATTTTCTTCAAATGGTCCTATCAAAATTTTGATTAATCTTTTCAACAAGAATCTCACTTGAAAAAAGGCACCAACTTGGTGCCCCTTCAAATTTATTTAAAATGCTCACGCAATGGACAGTCCAAGACATTTTTTATAAACAGTACCATTCCCATAGTGTGTCGTTTTGTCAACTATTCTCTCCTTCCTTCCGTATATCTTCCTTATTTCCATCTTTACAAATCTCTGCAACGTTTTCAGTCAAAGTGCCTATTTTTATTTGGCCCTCGGCTACCTTGCTGAAAACCCAACAATAACGAACATCCCAACGTATTCATACTTCGGTAGGGCAGTTTTGCGTTTCACAAAAATTCGGTAATTTGGTCTGCTCACATTTCTTTTTCTAGAAACAGCCATAACTATAGTCATCATAATATATTCACCATGACACATTTACATGCTATATTTCTCAACAGATTTCTAACAATTGTTTTCTTTCTTTTCGCAACCTGACAGTCTACGCGCATTGATTTATTCGGTATGTATATTTTTCATAATTATATTGACGTATACAACAAATTTATTAATTCATATTTCTAACGATGTTTTATTTTTTACTTTCCTTCTTTCCTTCCTTTACACCATTTCCACACCGTGGTGGCCATGAAAATACAGATACAGACATTCTCTTTCTGTAGTTTGTTCAGTTTCGTTTTTTACCGTGGAAAATATTTCAAATTCACCCCTCCTATTCTTACAATACTAACTTTTTTTGGTTCTGCTGTCATGATTCTAGGCATATATATATACAAGTGATGATAAATGGTTTTATTTATTACGGTTTTTGCATTTCAGTTTTTTCTAGTTTGTTTCATGTATTTGTTTTGTTCGCCCTTCCTTTTTTGCATTTTACAGTTTACCTTACTAATAAAAATGACCTATGCTACATGCATATCATACAGTATATATTATGTATGTCATATCCTATGTCCCATATCTTTTATCACAAGCAATGAGATAAGGATATATGAGACATATAATATGACATATATAATATATGCTATATAATATGCTATATTATGTATTCATTATTTTATAGTTTTATACCCATACGCACCTCATCCCAGTGATATATGCAATATAAATGCCTACATTTTGGATATATTATTGATAAACTATCATAGTATACGGTCATTTTAACTCTACATCCCGGATGTCCTTTGGATGCCACATTAAATTTATCGTCCATGAAATTTTTAATGGCTACATTCATTCGAAATTCGATATTCGCAGTTTGGATTAATGTTCCCATTCAGTTCTTATTCGAGAATCGCAGAATCTTTAGATGACACATACGTGCGACTGCCAAGGTTTCCAGTTCGTACGTAGATATATATTGAAATTTATTCCGTTTAACATAGTTCAGTATGAATGTACACTACATACATTATTATACCATTGTAGTTTTTGGTGCAATGTCACCCCACCGGATATCTACCTGTCACAGTTATTGGGCACGGCAAACTAAGAAGAAAGTACACAACATGGAAATGTTTTTGAATGTGTCATACAAAACATTTACAGATACTATATATTAATCAAGTACACAGAGACATTACATGGTAAACGATGAACTGTATATTGTATGTGGGGATTGGTCCTAATTGCGCCATTTGAAATGGGGATTTAATTTCCGAAAACACAGACGTATATCACACCAAGTTGGTGTAATGGGTGAAGAATTATAGTTGATCGTATCAAATGGAACTTGAACTACGAAAGCGCTGATGAAAACAGGAACTACATGTCTACAATGGAAGAAACCATACCCGAAGATTTACTAGAGCCACCACGAAATGAATCAAACGCTGAAATCGGTCATAGATATGTAGATTTGGATGAATTATGAATGCGGTAATCCTTCTTAGTCAAAGCATAGGGGAGAAAGAATTTAATAAACTATTACCACTTTCAAGAAACATAGCGGAAAGGTGGAACAATTTAATAAAGTTTATAAGAATATGGACGATATTAGCAAGTGGTTGGAATGACGCAAGAACAACAACATGATGAAGAAAGGATTAAAAGTGGAGAATAGATTATCAGAAATGGGTATTGGCTACGAGGTGAACTGGAGGGATCAAAATGAATTTTGCGCTGTCAAATTGAAATTGTTCAGAGGGACGAATTTATCACAAAACACTCTGACCGTGTTTCGATTCGCAGTCATACAACCAACTCAGAATTTGGTGTAAAACTGAAGCGGCTACAGTAGCAGAAGGAATCATAAAGGTGTCTGAGGATAGAAGAACTCCATGGTGCTCAATTGATGCCGATGCAGAGCAATAGTTCGTTTCTATTGTCCAAATATACAGCAACAAATTGCATACATAACTGAAGACGTCTGTATTGAAGATTCATCCACTTCACTAGACTCTTTTTAGTTCTAAAGAAGAATGGATACATAGAATAATTACTTCTGGGAACTTAATAATTGGATACCTACCTGTAGAATTCTCAGAGATAATTCCCCAAGAACGGAGAAAACATTATTCGAGAAGACATTCTGCATGCTTTTCACGACAGTATTCAATTCATATTTCATCCACTGTAGAACGTGGCAATGAAACAGGGTGTCATTCCAAACAGCAGATTTAAATAACCGTCGAGGTCAATTTATGCTGTCGTTGTATGTAGCTGATATTACGGAAGAAGATCATATGTTTAGTGTAACGAGAAACACGAACACAAGCTCTCCGTACTACAGGTGTTTAGTTGAAAAGAAAGTCAGATTTGTGTGACACATTCCATTGGAATGTCTGTAGCTCGCACTCTTGGAATGTTCTATTATTTGAAAAAAGGTAACAAATAAGTCGAAAACCAGTTTAATACTCTCTCCATGATAGCACTACCAAATTTTCTTAGCTCGTTTCTGTTTGTTGGTATACACCTATCAGTTGATATATACGAAATCTTCAGTTTTGAACCTATGTCTAACCTCCCACTTCGTATCTCCAAGTTGTTGTGTCGATTCGATGAATCGAATCGATTCTTTCGTGTTTAAGCGACGAAAGGAAATCGTCGTCACGCAGGATGACATAAAAATGAGATAAAGATAAGATAGAATGACATGAAGACACATCAAAAGAGAACGTAAAATCAGGGATGCTGAAAAGCAGAAAGAGACGACCACGACAACGATCGCAGAACTGGTTGGAAGATAAGGGGAATGATGGATCATCATGAAAAAGAGAAGGATGAATCCTGTTGAAGAGATAAACCGAAAAACACCTCAAAATAGTATAAGCGAAAAAAACCTGGTAAAGCAGGACCCATTACGAATTGCGATAAAAGTTAAAATCGGGAACACAGCGCAAAATACTATACGCTACACACGTGGAAAAACTTCACGCAACATGATAAAACATTTCTCTGTATGAAGTAAGAATCTTACAAGTGAAAAGGGTACACGCAATATAATAAAATGTTACTCTGTACGAGGGAGGAAACTCACACGTGGAAAAGGTACACGCAATAACATACAAAATTGATATGAATGCAGGACGAAACTCACACCTACGAAAAATGAGTGGTACTGTATCAGACGTACGCACAATCATTCCATTACAATACATGTATGCACATATAGAATGGAAAGGTCAAAATAGACCATTCTACACGACAAGGTAGTATCTCACCATACATGTACAAGCTACAAGCATGCACCACCGCTTTAACTAAGCTCTAATATCTTGAACTAGAGCAGCGAAATTAGAGGCACTGAATTAGAACAGCTGCCATCTGGGATTACCTGGCCTAAAATATCTCGTATCCCTTTGTATTTTGCTAATTAAACTCATTTTTCTGACGACCGCGAAGAATATATAAATGGTAGAAATTAACAAACAGAGCACCGGAACCACCGCGCACCAGACAAAAGATTGAACGCAACCGTCAATAGCAAGAGGGAAAGGGAAACTGGAACTTTTGAATGCCATTTTAATCTAGTCAATATGTTGTTGAAATATGTGCAATACCTAGTATTGATTACAAATTGTTTCATAAACATTGTTGTTGGATGTCACTTTATTTTTGAAACGATATCGGAAATATAATACGGTGGGGATAACCATTCGGTGTCATGGAAAAAGATGGGTAGTTTAGTAGCAAATGATTAAATCGATTATTCATAAATTATTAGATGTATTGAATAGATATAATAAATGAAATGGATTCAAAGCATTATTCCAACATTTTAACAAGTTTTCACATTTTTCAAAAATTCAAAATTTGAACAAATAGGGACGATACGATTGTGGCCATCATAAAGAACGACTTCGTATGTGATACCATAGGACTGATGAAATACCCTGACAGTGTGCCAGGCAGACTCTGCACATAATTTTCGCAATAGATAGTACGAAAGTTAACCCATTGTGATATGATTTGTCATTTTCTATGTCAGAAGTCTCTGGATTAAGTCAGTGTTACAGTTTTTGAAAATGTTATTCCTGAGGAGCACGGACAGTACAGTAGTGTCTATGAAAAGGATGTAAACAGTAGATTCCCATCGCCTGAACTATTTATGAAATTCCAGAAGTTGAAACAGTGGCGTTTTCGTTACCGTCTTTGAACAAAAGACTTACTATTTGTTTTGCTGTGTAAACAGGAGAACATTATTTCACTGGGCCACTATATGAAGGTTTCATAAAGTGCCTAATGCTTCACCGACTGGGTGAAAAGTTAGACCTGATGACTATGGCCTGTTGGAAATACGTCATAATCAAATGGTTGAACGAGGGCATTAATCATGTTATTGAACATTTAATTAAATGGACTGTATTTATCTCTTTTTACAATATTGTTAACATGTTCCTGCATATGAGCACCACATTTCTCCGTTGAACAAACTAATGTGGTGATGATGTACAGAATAGTAATTGGAGTCCATGAGTGAGAAGCTGTCACTCATAGACCCCGACGACTAGTATTTGTAGATGCTGTCATCAAATCCTGCTGTATAGATTTGATACGATTGAAAATATACAGAAATAATTGAAGTTAACTATTAAAACTATGAAAAGGATTAATATGGGTATCCACTACGCGGAAGCTATTGCAGTGAACAAATCCGAACTCAGCATAACCATGTGTTAAATAGACATGATGAAGTCAAGTCCGCAATCGTCGTCTGCGATACCTTCGCCTCCTGGATGCTGACTATTAAAACAATACTGGAAGATATGATATAGATATCAACAATGCGGAAGCCATCGCAGAGACCAAATCGAAACTCAGCTTCACCATTTGGTAACTAGGCATGATGAAGTCAAGTCCGCACTCGTCGTCTGCGATAGTCCCCGTCTCATAGAATTTGACACAGTATCCCCCAGCACCACTTTGATGGGAAAATGGAAAGTAACACAGATTGAAATGGAAAGAGAGTGAAAAAGAATCTCAGTAAATGTTCGCAGTTTTGCTTTTATAGCCATTTCCCGGAGATGAATTGCAGATTAATTTACGCACCACAGTCCGTTTTATCAAAAAATCCTTCTTTCTCTTTGCCATACTTTTTCAACGAACCCTTCTGTCCGTTTCAAAATTAGCGAACGGTCGAATTGCATTGTTCAACATTAACCTGGATGAATTCCACCTTAATTTACGTACTACTCTACGTTTTATAGAAAATCCGTCTTTCTATTTTTCATACTATTTTCAACAAACCGTTCATTTCTTTCAAAAATCGACAAACTGTATGCATATTGCATTTTTTAGCACCATCGAATTAGACAAAACATTTGTAGAGAAATAAAACGATCAACTTGATCATGAAATTTATCTACACATTTCTTTTTCGAATTCGATGGTGATATATTCCAGTACAGGGTCACCTTCTACAACGATTACTACCAAGGCGGTAGCAACCGTTCTCACAATTTTCAAAATCTTTCTTGATCCTGTAATTTCTCTACATATTTTTGTCGAAATGGATGGTGATGAATTATATTACAGTGGTGGTAGCAGTGCTACCACTCTCTACTACAAATGATTTTCAAAATTATTAGAACGGTTTCCAACTTGGTGGTTGAACCAAATTATAAGAACGGTTACCTGTGGCAACCGTTCTTACAATTTTTAGAATCGTTGTTGATCGTGTAATTTATGCAAAAATGTTTATCAAAATCGATTTGTGATTTGTTGTAGTAGAAGGTGGTGAGAAACCCTAGTTTTAAATTTGAAAAATGAAAAAATCATTGAATGGTTTTATTTAATGTTTATACAGAACATGGGAGAATTTGCCACGACATTATTACAACATGTCACATGTTGTAATAATGTCGTGAGAACCGCGTTGCACTTGTAACCGTACAGTATGGTTGAACAAATTCAACGACCGAGTTCACGCAAAGATGTTCACATGTTTTGTGAACTTAATATTTAAAATGAACTATGATCATTGACTAGAAATACAGTTTTCATGATCATATCATTGCAACAGATTCAAACTTGAGCGGCGGATGACTTCTATCACCTTTATGCAACCATATCAACTTGGGACCAAGCTCATATTTTAAAGAGCAACATTGAACAAAGTTTCCTCAACATATTTCAACAAGTAACGAACGGCAACATAGAATTTAACTATGGCGAGCGCATAAACGAACCCCTCATGCCTGCACCGTTATCTTTCCGTTGAAGGGGAGGCGACTTTAACAAGTCGGTACTTGGTAAACAGTACAGAAATGATTGTACATAGAGTAGTATTGCAGCAGGTGATATACTTACATTATTATACACAGACTGTACTTCTGCAGATTATTTCACAAAGTTTTCGGAAATTCAACAGGACAGTAGATTCAACTAAAATTTCAAAAGATGCGGTTGGAAGTGCGTTATAAACGATGAAACCGTTTCTCGGTCACAATCAAGATGATCAGAAAGGTTTCCAGTGCGATATTGACACAACAGAGGGGGTTCACGACAGTCTGGATAGGATCATCATCTAGCTGGTTGTCATCAACAACAAGTACAAGAAAATTCCATATCCTTATAATATGCTGTCAATAGTCATCAAAAATCTTAATACACTAGATGATTTGGAAGCAGAGGGAAGAGCTGTGAACTGCTGGGATTCCCAGATAATGAAAATCTATAAGGAACCTGAGGAAGTGGAAATTGAAAGGGAAACAAACAATGTGGAGGATGATGTTAATTCCTTGAAACTGCACAAGTTCAAAATCACCAATTACATGTATGTAGAGGTGTTTCCGAGAGCACAACAAATACGAGCGGTCAAGAATACACTTCACGACGTGGACGGAACACATCGAGATGATTTCATGCAGTAGTTTCAGATGGAGAAGTAAAAGGTTAGCTATGGAATTATATCTGTGAAATTTGTAGAGGCCGATCTCCCGGAAGTAAATGACGATGATGAGTTAGATTTCTTCGATGATATGTTTACTCCGGACGATGGTAATGTTTGTCTACATGAGGAAAATACACTGATTGTTGTCGATGGTCGTCGTTGACCTGCTGCAATTCAGTTGTTGTCGAAAAGGAAGACTGGTAAGACGTTGGAAAATGCGGAAGAAACCATTCGTGTTATACGAGTGTCTTGAAGAGGTAAGATCTCGATGACACTATGAGAGGTGAGCATCCACAGTAGCACTAGGAAAATTTCCTCATTACAGACGAAGAAGGATGTATCATTTATCTATCTAATGTTGAGCGTCATTAGATATGTTGAGACGTTCAAGTAAGAGTATGGTAAATAGTTTGTGTTGGAAAGAACTGGTGATATTAAAAGTGACATGCATTGTTGCAATTTCCTGGATAATAAGAGATCACGGAGGTAAAATTGTTATGAAAGCGTTGTAAAGATGTTGGTAAAATATGAGTCTGTTATGACACGGTTGAAGAGAATTGAGCAATTGGGGGATGAGGAAGAGTCTGGAAAATTAGGTGTGATATATTTAGACAGTGGCTGTGTCCTGAATTGGACAGAGGAAGATATGATGCTTCTTCTCGATGAGCGCAAGCATAGTTTCAATGTGGAAACATGGGGTAGTTCGATGACATCGCTTTCTACAGTGTTTGTGTTACCTTCTAGAGGGCAATGGCTGAAATGTTGGAAGATATTGTAAATAATGGCTGACCTTGAACAAGAACTTATACCGAAGTCAATTAATGAACTAATGGAAACCGTCATTGCAGAGACGAGGACAAGATTGCAGAAGATTCATACAAATTTTTGAAACAATATGGAATAAGTAGAGTTTAGAGCAAATAGAAATGCTCACAAGTTGGAAAACCGTGCTAAAACCCCCATGAATGACTTAATTAAGAATACGAGGAAACAATTCTTCAAAAAACCTGGACAACCAACCACATAGAAAACGAACAATGGAATAGTGGCGCATGGAGGGCGTCAAGTGAGAACAAGAAGTTGGAATAAAATAAAACAACCAACATCTATGATAATTGATAGGGAAGATGATTCACCACATGTACATATGAGAAATATCACGAAGAATAACGGAAAGTCATTAGAAGAAATCATAAAAGGTTTGGATTTAGATTTGGAACTACCGGCCCATCAACACGAAACATCACCTCGTCAAACCCCTCATCAACGTAGAGAAGATCTGGAACCGTTCGATAACTCCCTTCCTTATACGATACAACCATACAGATGTTCACGACAAGAAGGGAAAATGGCTCAAAGGTGTCAAGATGTAGTTACAACTGAACACAAGTTGCTACATCGGATACATAAGGTCGGGTACATAGCTGAACTGGGTAAGGACTCGGGGAAGAATTATTGAGGAGCAGAGAAAGATCTGGATATGGTGGAATTACTTGTCATCTTAAAGAGGTGCGTCAGAAGATGAAAATAAGGGACACCTGTACGTTACTAAGGTCATCATTTATTCCAGATGGTAATCATTTGCATACCTTTTTCGAGTATGTTCACATCTTAGAAATCAAAAATCTGACATGGATTTCGGTTGCAAAGAAGCAAATAGACACCATATTGGGGCACTGCAATGTTTGGATGATACAGAACGTTGGGGTTATGCACATACGGACAAGTATAGTGGTTATGGACCAATTTTCTTTGCTGAAAGAAGAGACAACTGGATAGTGAAGGGTACTGCATTCTTGTTGTCATGTATGACCAGTTCGAATTACCAAACAAGAAAACAGAAGACTTTTTTGAAGGGTTCCCAAACACAAGAATAGGTAATTTCTTTAAAGAAGTGGAAGGAACATTTCCAGAGGAGGAACACTTGACAGTTGAAGACAACAGACAAGAATGGAATCCGATCATGAATAGAGGAGATGATGACAATGATGCAGATGATATGAACAAGGGAATTGGCAGTTACTCCAGTACAAGAAAATTAATGAAAAAACTGTTCCAAACCGAATTGTATCTACATTTGGCGAAAAGACGTTCAGCATTAGACCCATGGATTAGGTGGATGTGTACATTGCTGAATTTAGATAACAATGGAAAATTGAAAACAGAAATTCCAATAGCAGGGGGTCAATAATTTTTAGTTGTAGAGATTGCCCACGAGAGCATGGTCAAAAAGACTTTGACGTTGGAGAAGGTGGTTCGCCTAGATATCTCCAAATTACAGCCGCCGAAGTCTGTGTTTCAGGGAATGAATGCCCTCTTGCAAGAGGTGAAAGTGTACGGATGCTCCAGGGAACCATTAATTTATTTTACAGATATGAACGCCCGCATTGGGCCATTAGTAGAATGAACATTCAAAAATCGTGATTTTCCTTCGGAATCCATCTTGTGAAAAGCCGATAATTTTATGAAGGCTGAGAATTCACTGTTTTAGTTATGTGAGGTTGCGACAATTAATCATAACACATAATGTGGGCCCCAATTTTGGTCATTTATTTCACTACTTTTTAATCCAATTTTATGAAGACAGTGATTACATTATTGCGTGCATGACCGCCAGAAATACAAAAATATCAGGAATACCGGAAATCCACCAGCAATTCAAGTACTGTACGTCATGAATGCCTTCATTCAAGAGCTGAAAGGGAGCAATTCACATTTAAGAGAGAGATTATAAATGTATCGTATCCGTTACATGATGTAATGGACACGTTCACATAAATGATGCACATTAAGTAATTGGAAACAATGAGAAATGGAGCGGATTTTTTGAGGATATGAATCTCAGTACCCATCGATGTGGTGACAACTTGGATATGTATAGTACATGTTAAACATTTACGTGAAAGATTATAAATGCAACTTTTCCGTTACATGATTTAACGGACACATTACTATCAAAGATGCACATCAGGCAATTTGAATCAATAATAAATGGAAGGGAATGTTTAAGGATGTGACTTCAACTAATCAACGACGTGGTTACAACTTGGATATTTACTGTACTTGTTCAAGTTGTGAAAATGTCGTTGGGCAATTTATAAAATCCCTTTCACTTGTTTAAATTACTGTTACGATAATTTGAAGTGGTGAAAGGGTTTTAATAGCAATAACATTTAACGTAATACAATGGTTAAAAATGTATATTCAAGGGAATCTTTGCATTAGTTGTCAAAAGTTTTGTATCCCCTTCCTTTCCGTGCCAAGAATTCTTATAACTACCATCCTCAGAAAGTGCGGAATAGTAAGAAATCGTTTGCGTTATTGGTTGTTAGTTTTTCAGTTGTTAGCTTTTTTCTTCCCTAAGTGTGGAAAGGTATGAAATCGGTTGCAATGTTGTGGATGTTGGGAAGCATAACATGACTCTTCCGCCCTTGTGAGATCGTAAACGCTTACCTATTTTTGCATATTCACTTGTTAGTTCTTGTTTTCCCCAAGTTTGGAAACGTAGGAAATCGTTTGCCATTTTATGGAGTTTGGAAAGCAGAAAATGGCTTGCTGGCTCTCATGGGGTCGTAAGTGGCTACTTTCTATATTTTGGTAGAATGAATTGTTGCAATGAATTGTTAAATTTAGTTATTAGTTGTTAGTTTTTCTCTTTCCAAAATTGGGGAGGGGGAAAACGTTACATATTTCCTACCCTTGTGCACTTCAAGTTTGTAAGGGTAGGGAATATGTTACGTTACGACATATTTTACTGTGAAAAAGGAGGCACCTATATTACAGATGCATCCCTTTCCACAGTGATTAGTAATCACTGTGGGAAGGGATGCATATGTTAGTACCCCACCCACCCGTACATGATTGTCAGTATCAATGATGTATGTATGGGTGACTGTGGTAATTTTTGAAAGCTTTATTTGTACGAACTGTACAAGTTTTGTTGTAGTAATCGTAATGTATGGTTTATCACATCGTAATGGATCAAACTGGATATTGAAATGTCATATTCTCATAATGACAGCCTGTCATCGTACCGTAACATGACAGGCTGCCATTCTGAGACTTGTGATAAGTAATAAAGTATTTTTTATATCCTCAGAATATAACGTAGATGTTATTACTTGTACCATGACAGGCTGTCATGGCATTGACAGTGATTAGTAAAATCATTTATATTAGTTTAATAAATGTAGTTATAGCGATAATTGTGTAATGAAGGTACATAATAAGAGAAAAGTTGAAGATAAATTGACTGGAAAAATAAAAATAAAAGAACTAGTTGTCTTTAACGTGATAACATGATAAGGAACGTAATAATGAACAGTTATTTGCCAATTTCAATAGAACATAAAGTAGGAATCTTCAACGTTTTGTAAGAAGTTGCAGCCGAACCAATTCTCAACTTTCTGGTTTGCACAAGAGCGCAATTTGCAGTTCTTGGATTATTCAATCTGTCAGTAGCCGTAAATTTATATCCAGGATGATAATGGAAATCATTAATGTATCTTGTAATCTACCGAGGGGCAGCTACAATCCATGCCTTCTTTTTCGATCCATCACTTTCCTTGAATTTATGTGCACAATTGGAACCGAATTTAAGCAATTGGGTCTTAGATAACGGATGTAAACCCTCGGCATATGCTTTTGTAATCGATTGACTCCCACTAACATTTCCGTAAACCAATGTTCCATAGTAATGACCAATTAGGAAACCTCCATCAATTTCCTTTTCTGCGAAAACCCGCAGACCAGCTTCATAATGTTTTATTTTGGATGGTTTCAGGGAAAGCCTAGTGCCCATGCTTCCATTGAAAGGAAAATATTTGTAATCATTCCGTGAAGGGCTCGCTGCAATGATATTTTCCACCTGTCCCACTGTATGGGAACAACGTTGTTATACAAAGATGCATGCCAAATGGCTTGTGAAATGAAGTGATGAACGTGCTCAGGGAAAGTCTGAACTGTGGGAAGTCCAGGAGGAATACCCCATAAATTTCGTCTTTTTTTAAGGCAATGGCTTCCAGATATATCAAATATTCTTGTGCTGCAAGTAAGTCTTATCCCGTGACCTCAATGTTGGACTCATAGTTGAGTAACTGACGAGCAAAACTTTCGACCAGTTGTTTCTAGCAGGATTCCAAAAAGATATCATTCATATCACCAACGACCAATTTCCTATGTTTTGGAAGAATAATTCATGCAATTTCTACAGAAATTGTA
>JAULBU010013935.1:4534-22044 GCA_032358235.1 Odonthalia washingtoniensis | reverse complement strand
TGATAATGATAATGATAATGATAATGATAATGATAATGATAATGATAATGATAATGATAATGATAATGATAATGATATTCTTCTCTCTATTGCTACTTCTCATTCACTGCCTACATCTCCTCCTATCTCAATCAACGTTGGACAATTCGCACCTGCAACGGCTATATCAACTCCCTCTGTAACTGCACTAGGTACTGCTGCATCCAGTGCTGAAACTTTACCATCCTCATATAATCATAATTCAATACATACATCTCACCTTCCCTGTGGAACAGGTTCAAATTCTTCACCTTCTATATTTGCATCATCAACAAATTTTGCAGTAACTGTTAATCGCATGTATGTTCATTTTTACAAAACAGGTCCATCGATTAGATAGATGGGTAGGTACTGCAACACTTACTAGAGAATCAGCACCACATACGAAATTAACATGTACTGATGATGATAGACAGACTCATAAGATAACTCGTGTTCAGCTGACATAGAAGAACATGCAAATGTACCAATAATGATACGCAATATAGAAACGTTAATATTTTAAAATTTTGGTATTGATGTATGGTATTATTCGTGAATCCCTAAACCATTTAAAAAAATTAAATATATTATACGTGTGTAGTAAATGACATTGTGTTTGAAACATGAAGTTAACGCCAGAAGATATGAAAAACATTATAGAAAATGTGAAATTATTAGACCACACGGTAATTCAATTTATTAAGATGGTTCGTTTACGAGTTTTTCCTATACAAACCGCTTGAACATTCCATCAATTTCAATATGCATGATTCAAACAGCGCTCTCTCTACTACCACCATCTCCATCATATTGATCTCTCGCCACCAAGTTGCTGTTGGTGATGATGCATTTTGAACTCATGGATGCTGCTGATAATCCTGAATTCTCATATGGCCAAGGTAGTGTGGGTACTCCTACCAGTTCGTTCATTTCAAGGAAAAAAAACTTTAAAAAAAATTTCAAAATTTTTTAAATTAGAATTCTAAAATACAATATTCTTGTCCGTTTCATCAATTTCAATGTGCACGATCCAAACAGTGCCTTCTCTACTACCACCATCTCCATCATATTGATCCGTCATCTCCAAGTTTCTGTTGCTGATGGTGAATTTTGAACTCGTATATGTTGCTGATAGTCCTGAGTGGTCAGATGGCTGTGGTGGTGGAGGTACGCCTACGATTTCTTTCTTTTCATGATACAATATTCTTGTCCGTTCCATCAATGCAACTATTCAAACTGCGCCGTTTCTATTACCACCCACTGTACCATTCCATTTCATTTCAAGGCTTTAAAACTTTTAGACTTGTTATTAATCAACAACATCAACGTCAAGAACCAACAACATCAAGTAGGCTTAAGCTCAACATCAATGTCAGCGTCGAAGTCATGCGAGAGGCGCACGATAAACATTTCAACTTTTTATGGTCAAACTGCTGCCTGAGTGTAGAAGTCGTCTCTCGTGAAACCTTCAACCTACAATTCTACCGGGGCTATAACTTCAATTCATATGCAGCTTGATCATTCTGGATCAGAGAAGTTTTTCTTTATCACAGTACACAATATGAGAAGTGAGAAGAATATAACGGACACGATGATGGGAGAGGTGAGAACGGGAATAGAAGACAAATATTTTTAACACTGGACTGGCCTACACATATAATTATTCGTTATATATACAGGTGTACTAAATAAAATTCATATATTCTTCGTAATAATAATATATATGCATGTAACGGTCGTACGAGTATTGTAATTTCGAAGTAACTAAGTTAAATATACCATGATATCATTATTAAGGAACATCTTTAACATTGTTTTAGTTGATGGATGTAGGGATATCATTACTAATAGCATATTAAATTCATCCGATACTCAATTTAAGCATTAATATAAAAAATAAACAGATCAGATATTATTATTATTATTGTTTATCGTAGTAATTGCTTCTGATAATGCAATATAATGGTTCCAAATATATGTCGTGTACATATATTTAGAATTTTACCAGTCAGTCAAGTTCATAACAATCGCTGTCATCGCTAGCAAGATTACTTGTATCCATTTGGTTATGGTCATCTTCCAAATCGTCACACACTTCACCAAGATCAATAACGTCCTGGTCTTCAGCTACGTTTATGCTATCAAAATCATCCTATATTAGTACGAGACATTTGATACACAACGAGGACTGCATCTTTGATTTACAAGGAATCATATCATCCATTCACATACAGTTAACTTCAATACCTTCATTGATATTACTGTATCTAAATCAGTCAGGTCCAGAATTGTCATATTCTTTTATCATTTATGTAGCGAGAGCTATCAGAACAACGGCAACAAATATTATCCTGAAGCTGTCAGAGGAAGAAGATAACGATGGTAATGGGATCTTTAATGATACGATTCCAACGTAACATGCAATAAAATCGTGCAGAAACTTCAAGTTAATTGATTGCTCTGTGCACAGATTTCATCTCAAACCCAAGATCGTCGTTTCCTGAAACCACTTATTCAAACTCTCCCTTGCTTGCTTCTTGACTCTTCAAAACATGGACTCGATGCTTCACTAATAGTGTGAAACAGTTATAACATCGGGATGAACTTTTGGAAATATCTGCATTTTAAGCATCAATGTGGTTGGTTTTGTCCAAGTCTATTGTTCCAGATTTCGTCTTCGAAATCGGTATTCTCAAATTCAGTATCTGATTCATTTACACCAACTTAACGCATTAGCATGCCATCCTGATCTATAATACATCCAAGAATATTCCAGCGGGAGGATAGAAATACAAGTTCTTCAAAGAATCCAAGTAGTTCTGCCCTATCAAGGTCATCATTCGTTAAACAAGTAACTCCACGGTAAATAAGAGATGCTGCATAACAAGCGATTTTATCTCTACTATATGGATCTTCATGTTGGGTATCACTATTGCCTCTCACACTTCCGCTCACATTATTTCCTTGAATTGTACACATCTTGGTGTCTACAATCTTCCCATCGCTCTAACTGCTTGATGACAAAGTCTCCAACTTCTCCCTCACATTTTCAACATGTATTCTTTGTGCAAACGCAAATTTGCACCATTTTGGCAATTCAGTTTTGTTACCGTCTTTTTGTAAATTTTTATACATTAACTGCTTTCTACTTGATCTATCACTAGGAAAATAATACGGTTTTGTCCTCAAAAGTTCAAACTTTTCCTGCATATCCTTTTTTCTTCTTAGTATCATGTTGTTCAGGACAGGGGGAAGCCTTTGATATTGATCTCTTTATTCTAATGGAAGCTATTGCTTATTCATCATCTTCATCACCTTCCGAACCACATTCTCCATTGATCACACAAATCGGAGCTGTCTTGGTCTGTCCATATTGAGATAACCTATAACTTGCGTTTTTCGTTGATATCTTCTGTTTCCCAGAATCGGAATGAGATTTTACCATATCACGTTCTGCACTTACAGGAGGAGTTTCAACAGACACATTACTTTCTCCACCATCCAATTGAGTAAGTACTGCTGTTTTCTCCCTTCCAGTAGGTATTTTATGAACTTAATGTAAATGGCTATTCCGTTTTTATGGCCAGATTTCACCTTCAGTTTCAAACTGTTTTTCGCAATATTGATGAAGGTGCGGATGAAGAGAAATGATCGCTTCTTCGTCGTCAAATAATAGTGGTGTATTTATAAAATATATGAAGAAATTTTTGTCAATTAACATCATAAACTACAAAAAGTTCAACTACTAGTTATTAGTAATGAAATTCATTTCGGTGTATCAAATTAAGATGACAATTTTCTATTCTCCCGCCAAAAATGGAACATGGAATTTACAGAAACCAGTATGTTTTTCGTTATGGTAAAACAGCAACTATTTCTGTCTGAATGGTTCATCAAAATTTCAGAACTTGTGAACCATGATCAACAAAACAACTTTTCGAGAGATCTTCATCCTTTAATCGCCAATCTACTATATTAAAACCATCCAGTTATGTTTTAACAGTCATGCCGATTGCAAAACTTCAAGCATAAAAGAATTCGTCACTGATACAAAGTAATGATAGATTGCCGAAAATTATGGAGGAGTTATTAGTTCTTTGGGATGTTGGTTCCCGTCATGTGTGGTGGAAGGCTAACTTTTTTGATTTTCGACATCAGTAGTTACGCAGTAAGCAACCAAAGCAGTTTTGGCAACTGTTTTATTCTCTATGTTGAACTTTTTTCTTAACTAGCAGTAGATTCTGAAGTCGATTTTCTACAAACGAAAGAGGGTGTAACGATTTTACTAGAAAAGCACTCATTTTCTGACTCTATACCTATACCTACATTTTAGAGATTTCAGGGAGAGTTTGTACCGCCTTTCTTTCAATTCGCTTGGAAAATATCTGAGAAATGTTTTAGTGCCATATATGATTTCTACCCAAGGCTGGCAAGCAACAACGGCGAATCAATCTTACCCGCGAAGCATCTCCACGCCGGTCATCACCACCAGACATATATTCTACGGTAAACTCCAATCCACAACAATTTAACACTGTAGGTAAACTATGTTCCCAAAACAATTAGTTTGTATTGCAACCTATGTTATACATCGCAATCGTTCAACGAATATTACATCTCACAATTTCATCCCTCCCGTCATCATCATCATCATGGTCGTCTTATTTATAAAATTTTGTAATTGAAAACATTCGACCTAACCTTCTCATCAAATTAGTTGCATCTATTCATCCATGTAACACGTGGAAACCTAGAAGAGAATAATATGTACATTTTGATGTATCCACAATTACCAGATGTTCACTACAATGTTTTAGCGACATTTCAAGCTATGTTCACACTAAGTTCAACACTGATGGGATATCAACTGTTCACTTCAACCCCAATTTAGACACCTGTTAGCATCCTTGAAAGGCACCAATTGAGTTGAAAATATGGTTTCCAAATTTTGACACTGTTCGTATATGGCTCGGATCCCGGGACGGAAGATGAAAAGAAGGAATGAGAACAAGAAAATCCAAGGATAAAAATAGTTTTTACCTTCGCATGCTTAGTTCTGGTACTAAACTAAATATTTGTAATGAAATTTATGACTTGTTTTCTACCTGGTAGAAGTTTAATCAAGGAACAATTCCAAATAATTTCTTCCCGTTTTCTTTCTGGTAAATCAATTAACAATGAATCAGACAACAATAGTCCAAACAAAGAAGAAGTTATGTCGATTGAAATGGTTTATATAATTTGCCGTGACTTTGACGTTGCCGAAGGTCGCTTTTCATCTACTTGGAAGAAGGGAGTGCAACAGTTTAATATTTCTGTCCCCGGTGGTTTGTCCGGACAAAGCGATATGTCATGGAAACATAGTAGTAATCAGAATAACCTCTACCCCTCTTCATCTTTTATATTGACATGTCGTCCTCTCCCTCGTCATTCACCAATATCGTCACTAGATGCTCTATATAACAATGGGATTATCTTAGTAGCTGTTTAATTGTATCTGCCGGTCGTTCTGTGTTTTGGACCTCATATATGTTCACAATTCAGGACTCTCCGTTCGTTACCATAACTATTCTTTTTGATACAAATAAAAAAACATTCCTGTCGACTTTTCATTTGAAGACAGCGTTCGCTAATTATTTGTAACTTAATCATCAGGCATTTATTGGAATATTCATATAATATAGATGAATTATTTAGTACATACTTCATACTTATACTTATACTTAGGTCTACTAATGTATTGCATTATAAGAAAATAATATAAACTTCTTATTCCGTTCGAACGCCTTTTTATGCGTATTTCTCATTAGAAATAGACATAAAAAGGCAATTACATTTATATGTTCATTTTAATGAACGTACAGTTATACTTCATCTTTTGACACGGCATTCCGCCGCAGAAATATAACTTCACAGCGATAAAAGTAACGCATCCAACTTTTTCACAGAAATTGAAATATTTAGATATGGTCATGGGCATGTGTCAATGTTAACAACATTGAACACTCCAATTCGTGAAACAACGTGATGATGAGTGAAAGAACTTGTATGTTGATATGATGAGATTTTGATGGTTAACTTGAGAGGAGAAATTGTATGTTGATATGATGAGATGTTGATGGTCAACTCGAGGGAAGAACTTGTATGCTGATATAAATGGTGTTGATGAGATGAACTTGTATGTTTATATGTAGATGTTAATGATGAGATGATAAAGTTCCATGTAGATGTCGAGAGATGAGAACTTGTAGATGATGATGATGAGATGGTAGGACTACTAAGAAAAGTGGAAAAGCATAATAATCCTTACATCTTTGGGCGATACAAAAATGACAGCACGTTTCATGATGGTTAACACGGAAGAACAATGGAGATGGCAGATAAAAACGTTTAGAAGGGAGAACGATGGAGACGATAGGAAAAAGGGTGATAACAGAAACAACAAGGGTTATTACGAATAATGGATAGGTGATCACACAAGTAATAGGAATTACAGTGTACGGTATTGAGAATCACAATGAATTCAGATTCAATTAGCAAATGATACATCAAAATAAACGTATGACAAAATGTAAATGAATTCTAAATTAGTAAAACAAAACTGCTGCATGACAGACAAAACTATATGCAATTAATGAATGATTCATTGTGGCACACGTATGAAAAATCTGATTGATCAAATTTGGTAATTCCACAATTTTGCCGACTGTAAAATTCCAGTACACGTGTATCTACTTCTGCTCTGGCTGGAATCTAACTTGATCCAGTATATATACCATGCCACAGAAAAGAGAAAAGAATAAAAAAGTCGGCAGACACATTTTGACACTTGAATAATTAATTTCGTTTCTCATCAATACTCAAAAAGTATTTCAAGACCTAAGTTAGACTACCAACTGAAACAACACAGCCTATCAGCGGGTAATAACAAGCGATATAGTTAGAGCATCCACTCGACGTTTGTTGAAATTTCAAGGAATTAAATCGGGAGGTGGTGACTCGCCTTCAGACAACCGAGGCCGAAAAAGTACATCATTGTACTAGGACTACGGCTCATATTGCGGTCAGGTACTATTTAGCGGACGGGATTTACTGCCCTATTAAACTCATAGACCGATTTGAAATTGTTTACTAAACATCTCTAATTGCATAACATTGATATATAAAAACCGATTATACATATTTTATAACTTACAACAAAGATACAGGAGATTGCTACTATTTTGTTTGATAGGATCGAAAGTTTAAACTTTACGTGAAAGAATGACTCCGTTGAATAAAAATGGTCAAAAGGGGAATCCAAAGATGCAAAAGGCACAGAAGGAAAACGAGGATCTAAAGAAATACTTGACCCAAAAGGGGGATGTTCCAGAATTCCCAACGGGGATGAAAGATAGAAGAGACGTTAATAAAAAGGCGGTGAGAAGAAAATTAGAATTGTCGGATAGAGAGGAAGAACAGACACCATCAGCCGACAAATACTCAATTTCTACTCCCATTGAACCAGGCACGCCACCAACTGAAGGTATATAACAATCTGAATGTATAACACCACCAAAAAGGACTGTGAGTTCAATTGACATTGATACATATAAACCTCCACTAGTCCAACCACCAGATGATACCAGCGAAGGAAATTCAGATGAAGAAAGGGAAGACTATCCCAACATCTCAGACTATCCCAGTCCGATTGGTAAAGACTCCATACCTGAACAAAATAAAACCTACCTGGACTAAATCATGAAGTATACCAGCAATATCTATAGCACATACGTAAATCTAGGTATTGAGGGACCGGATTTATGGCAGGACTTTATCACGGTGTTTCCCCCACAAACGATAAAACTCTGGGATAGAGATAAATTAACGAAGTGGTAAAAATATCTCAAAGACAACGGAGTACAAGTAGGAGCTAGCCTTAATGTCTACAAGTCTGACCACATTATCTAAGTACTCTATAGGGTTCAGCATCACCTGTCAAGGAGTTACGTTGAAAAGGAAGAGAGGAGAAATCAGGAGAAGGAAAAGGAGACTATGATGAGAAGCCAATAGAAGGAAGAAGAGAGAAAGATGATACTAGAACAGATGAGACTCGACAGAGATGCAGAAAAAAAGAAGACTTCGGAAAAAATGGAAGAATAGAAGAAAGAAGAGAGAAACTTCAAAACAGAATTGTTGAAGAAGGAGAAGAAACTGAAAATATCGAAACTGGAGGATCAAAACCTGTGCCATTATGTGCATACAGATCATAAATCCGCCATAAATCAGAATTCCCAAACAGAAGAAGAGAAGCAGCCCAGACTAAATCCAGGGGTACCCAGCGATGGACCACCAAGGGATGATAGTGACTATTCCAGAAGCAAAAACAGATCGAAATCCATAGAAGGTAAAAGAAATGATTAACGGGAAGCCAGAGACGGTCTAGAGAGAGATTTTGCAAGGCAAGGGAACTATTTCCCACTAGGAGGATTGAGGGTTTACAGCAAGGTTGAGGATAATGATTACCGCAAGAAAGGACTCACCATTAATGGATTGATGCGCGCATTTGTCGGTAAGGATGCCTTCACTAGAAGTTGGGAGGAGGATGTTAACAATACCAGAACCATCTTCGAAACCCTCGCGACGATGTGTGAATTTTATGAAGAAGAACAGCTGAAGGCGGTACCGGTGATGCTAAAAGGAGACGCGTTGAGCGTTTTCTCTAGAAACTCAGAAGATTGTCGTACAGAAGAAGAAGCGAAACAAATCCTGCTCCGCTGGTACAATAGTGACGACAACGAGCCGGCATTCTGACAAAATGGCAAACGATGACACTCTAGCAAGGCATATCAGAAAACCTCTTTGTCTTTCTATGGAGGAATAAAAACGTTCAGAAATAGGATCATTTATTTTTGCAAATTCGGATCATTTTTAACACAGCACATCAAATATAAATCATAACTACACATACATAAAAGTAGAGTAGCCAAGTTACATTTTCATACCATTAAAAGAAAAAACATTACCACGTCCAGGAACTGAGTTATACCGTACAGTATCAATTTTATAATTCCACACGGTACAAAATTAACTATGTCTACCATTAAATTTCCAAACTTTTTATTACTTATCAAACTGACACTGTACAGTATTATTTTTATAATTATTTTTAAAAACCGATCACGCAATGTGACGTCCAACAATAATGGTCACGGAACCATTTCTATGCAATACTAGGAATTGTATAAATTCCACCAACATATTGACTAATTTCAAACGGCATTCAATAGCATGAAGGTACAAGAAAGGGCAACTATTGCAACCAGCAGGAACAGAAACAATTGGTTGTACAGGCCGGGCAAGGTGCCCCATGCGTTGCAATCCATGGATCATCCACCGGCTTTAGCGAAGTCGATGACGTACCATATGATTAACCCAGACCCTGATCCACTTCACAACACTAGCACTACCCACACTAATATCATCTCTACAGTGCAGCACCCCCAACTTCTCTACACATATACCATAATATACAACTAGGCACCCACCTACTATACTGTATATGGTCACCTACGATACAATAGACAGTTAGGTCGATACTACCCTAAGATATGATATCTACACGTGGGAATCCTAGGCTTACCACCTTAGCTTCTGCTGACAAACATGGATCAGTTCCTTGGTTTCGCTCTTAGCATTCTTCTCCTCTATAAGAATGCCACCAGAACCATTCCTTTCTCCATCTCTCTGCCTTTTCCTTCACTTTTACTTTTCTACAATAAACTCTGTTTACTGTCGTTACCGTATGGGTATTGATACTCAGACACTCTAAAGTCACTCACATTCGTATTGATACTAAGTTATCGCCTTTTTTATTAGCACAATTACCTCGTCCGATTCTCTGACATTCCTTCGCGCTCCCCTTTCTCCCTCAGTCAATGTCATCCTCCCAGTATCGCACAACCTCGTTAAGCGCATATCAACTGCAACTCGCCTCTCCACAGTGCCAACCATCATCTCAACTACATGAGTACAGTAATCAATCTGCTCACGTGTCAGACCTCGGTAAATGCATCCACTGATGTCTACGATCCTAGCGTTCCCCGGTATCGCCCGTAATCCATATCTAAAACAGTACAAGAATACACTAATCAATTCATATTTGGCTGTATTCGGACTACCTGGTGCCAATTGTAGTCACCAATAATAGGAGCCGTCTCGCCAATACCATTGTCCTCCAAAAATCCAGATTCGCGACCTGGTACACGAGAATGGGAACGAATTGGAAAAAAAGGAGAAGCAAGAATAAATTCTAACGCGCACGTTAACCTAACTAACAAGAATATCATCTAAAACCATCCACATAAACAACAGAAACAAAACTTCGATACGAAGACAAATCTAAGAGTAACATCGAAAAAAAAGAATATCAAAATTTCCATCAACAACGATTACCATCTCTTCATCTTCATCAAAAGAAACGCCAAATTACTTCAACGTATTAAAAAAATATTTAATCACGAGCACATCAACGATAGAGATAGTCTCAAAGAAATTCATACATCAACGATGGGCCCAGCTGCACCACACGAGATCAAACCCTCGTTTATTCCACAGCCACCTATCTCCCGCTCACAACTTTTTGCGACGAAACTCATCACACGCTACAAGCCATTCCTACATCGAACAGAGAGCATCCGCGTACAGACACCGCTGGGTACTGAACTACTGGAAGCTTCTAAAGCCTTCCTCAGTGACTATTCAATCTTGGACAGCAGCACCGTGGTCATTCCGGCGGATCGCGTAGGGATTCTTCCCGAATTTAAAGACCGTCTCCCAGCCGATCAACACATTTTCACAGACGATTACTTCAGTATGTCCCTCGCGCTTGTCAGTCTCTTGAAAGACATTTCTGAAATACATCAGCTCCCGGACCCTACACTAACCGCGATCCCTCCACTCGAGCTGACGTCGATGTGATTATTGACTCACTTATCACACACCTCTGGCTCGGAAGCATCACGCAACGATCTCGTGCAGACCTCCAAATGATCGTCCAAGAATTCTTACGCAACCACGCATTAGTCCCAGATCAACTCCCTGGTCTAATTTGTCCGTTCAGGCCTTATACACGTCATATCAACACACACCCGAGCAAAATACACCGGCGATAATCTCAACACTCTCTCAAGCACCCTAAACGGAACAAGTGCCAACCCCTCCTCCAACCCCCCAACCGCCACCTGAACCACGAAACAATCCCCATCACTAGATGGGACTCCGTGGTAACCAACCACCCATGTCTTCACCGCAACCTGAACAAGACCACGCAACCTCATTTGATACAGCACCCATGCAACAGATGAATGCGGACCAAATATCTCAATCTATAACCTCAAATTTCTCGGACAAAACCTTCTCAGGTGAAGTAGATGAGAGTGTCACAAATACTATACGCCATTATTCGATCTTCTTAGTTCAGCTTAATCTGTCAGATTCGATTAAGGCCCTCTTTTTAGTTAATATACTCAAGGAATCAGCTCGCACCTTTTATTTATGCAACTACCTACCATCAATGTCCCACTCAGCAATAACATCAATCATGATTGAATAGTTCGATTCGACGGATAGGCAAAAAGAAGTCCAGCTCCGGCTTGACTGACTCAACCTACGAACGTTTATGGTTTATGATTGAACAAGAAACAACTGATGAAGGAGTAGCCCTTTCAAATATGTGCGATTATATGAACAAATTAAATCCACAGTGAATCGCGATTTATTGCAATAATACTTACAAGCTCAAGGTCCTATCCTCCGCCCTCGCCTCATTTCAGTGGACTAAGATTCCAAGGACAAACGTAATTACTGGAAACCATACGTTTCAAACTTTCAATATTTCCCTTTTCCATTCAATTGCCCTAGAAAAAGGAACCTCTCTAGCAAAGAAACCTACTCCGTACTGATCTCAACTTTCCCTCTCCGCCTAATATGCGAACAAATCCAACCTACAGCGTGGATTCAGACCATAGATGAATAGATACAACAACAACGGTTCAAACTACAACCATCGACAGCCTCCCTTTTTCAACAACCGGAACTTTCATTTCCAAAACAACAGGCCACCGAACAACTCAGCCAGTCAACCACGCCGACTTTTATTTTACAGATGCGTTGTATCGACATGGTCGCCATCACATCGATGCTCGTCCGGTGCATCAAAGAGCTAAATCTCGAATATACTATGGAATGGCGAGAAATCTGTCTACATTCCGTTGGGCGTGATTAAGGGCCATGAGCAAGACTCGATTGATATAAATTTTACCAACACGGAACTCTTAGATAACGACCAATTTGACATCCCCTATGAAGAAGGCGAAACACTTAATCTACTAGTTCTAGGAGAGTTAGACAGTGAAAAATATGGAGACGATTCTAACAACTATTTGGATAAAACAGTCGTAACTACTCACATTAACGGAATCCTATATGTCTTCTCCTGCCACAAAAAGTGAACAACGCAAGACTCAACATTCCGTTCACAGCCTTCATCTAAAATTCCAATCAGCCAGAATAATGTCATCAACTACAACAATATCGACCTATCCACCACAAATGGGCAGCCCAACAATGGACTCCATCCTTCCTCTTGCGTAGACAGTGGAGAACCCAGAAGCGTAATTGGATGGTCGACGTTACTCAAGATTAACAGCTACTTCAACATTCAACGCCCACTCACAAAACCCATACTTTCATTCCGCTTTGGTGGCAGAATTTCTTCTTCTAAATGGAAGGCATCATTCCTCCTGGTAATTCAGTCGTCAACCAGCAACATACCGATTTCGCTAGATGTTGCCGATTTAAATGTCCCTCCCCTCATCGACCTTTTCATCCTCTATCATCACTCCTTGATGATCGACAATGTCAACAAGAAACTAGCACGGAGTTAGCCATTGAAATCGAAAAACCAAGTCTACTTTTTGAAGGAATTATTCGTCCCGATTTTCAAAAGCGAATCATCTCATCTACACACCCTACTCGCTCCCAACGAAACAATTCAAACGAACTCTTCAATCAGCGAATTATAACGCCTGCATAGTTCGTTCTTCCATCCAACCTCTGCCAAACTTTTCAACATCTTACGCCGCACCAACCATTTAGACGCCCACCTAACCACATTTACAATTATGAACAAGATAACCGCGAAGTGCGGCCCATGCCAAAAAGTGAGCTCCGCCCCACTCCTCTTTCGCGTCTTATTCGGATCCAATAGAGCTCGATCCAACGATCGTATCTTTTTCGAGGTTTTTACATAGATCTGAACAAGAAGAAACATGTAATCCTGCACGTTACAGATGAAGGAACGCACTTTAGTGCGTCGTCCTGTCTCCAGAATATGAAAGTCAAACTATTTGGCACGCTTTGATCCAGAACTGGACGGCAATATACTCTACCAAATAGGATAATAGTAGACGAGGGAAACTATTTTTGTGATTCAGTTATTCGAATGGCGTAACTTGACGATATTAAGGTGGAGAAAACTTGAATAGAGGCGCAAAACGGTCTGAGCATCTACAAAAGGTTTCACGAATCTATTCCCACAACGGCCTGCAAAGTTTTCATAAACTACCCCAAAAAGGACTATGAACTGCTCCTTGTCTTTGCAATCAAGTACATGACCGACACTGGGGCCCAGATGTCTTGGTCTCTTCTGCTCTTCTTTTTGGTGAATATCCAAGAATAGGTATGTCAGCCGATTATGACAGGCGGCTCACCATTGATGACCCCAGTGAAGTTGCGCTAATTATCCGAACAGAGATGAATGAGATTATGGATAAGATGTGTATGAAAAAATCCATGCAACACATCATATCGAACGCCACCGATCAAGTCTACGAACGTGGTGACAAGATTTTTGTATGGAGAGAAAAAGGACACTCACAAAGTAATAGTGAATACATTGGTCCTTTTGAAGTGTCATCATGCAATAGAACAGCAAAACTCGTCTTTATCAACGATCTCCCAGGAAAAAAATCCCCGACATTACTCTATCACTCAAATTATACATTACGTCTCACCAAGCTCCTTATCAACCGCATTCAAGAAAGAAATCAACTCGACTTTCAATAACTACCGTTCACCGATCTTTCAAGAAGATGTTTTCCTAAAAGAAATAATTCCTCTTAAAGACCTCCGCAGCCAAAAGGCCATAAATGGTACTAGCGCGAAGGGACGAGATAAATACCGTCATAAAACGCAAAACATTCCAAGTAATCCTACGAGACGAGATCCCCAAAGATGCGAACATTTTACCAGGAAAATTTGTCCTCACTTTAAAATCCAAAATGGATGGATCGATAATCCCCAAGGCGAGGTTTGTTATAGAGGGTCACCGTGATAAGTGGAAGAACTTCATGGTGTATTCCTCCCAAACCCTGCAACCCGATCCGCTTCCTGATCGCACTCGCTTTGATCCATGGCTTCAAGGTTTGGACTTCAGACGTGACCCAGGTGTATTCGCAATCGGCAATACCTCTGGCACGTGACTCATTCCTCGACTAGAACATTCCTGAACTCTACTTATCACCGGATCAATATCAGCAGATTCTGCAACCGCTCTACGGGTTATCAGAATCTGGCGACTTATCATTTGAAACACTTCAGCGTCATCACATTCAATATCTACAGATGATCCAACTTCGATCGGACCCCTAATTCAATTTCAATCTTACGAACGGCATTCTAACTGGTCTCTTTGGCATTTATGTAGACGAACTTTTAAGAGCTGGCAACGACGACTTCAAAATAATTTCAATGCAAAACGAAAAACAATTTGATATGAAACCACCTTCTACTCTACCGTACAACTTTTCAGGATTCCGTCTTCAACTCAACAACGATTCTATTATTCAACAATCTCAGCGACACTACATGCAAAAAATTGAATCCATTGACTCGGAAGCCACTTTAAAAAACTTCATATCAATGCGTATGCAACTCGCTTGGTGTCCGGACTGTCTCTTTGAAATCTCAACTTTAGCCCAAATCACAGAATCACATTTACAACTACTCCATCAACATTTATCCAGAAACTCAACAGAGCAATCTGCTACTCACTACGCTACAACATACCAATTTCATTCCCATCCCTCTACTTACCATCATTAAACTTTATCGGGAACAGCGACGCATCTTTTGGTAACAACCTTGATCTATCTTCGCAACTCTACTACATCATCTTTTGATCAGACGCAAATTCAAACGTTATACAAATATCATTTCAGTCATACAAGGCGAAGCGTCTCTGTCGTTCGGCAATGGCGGCAGAATTAGTCGCCATTTCAACTCTTGGACTACTCCTTCACCCTTACCGCAGACTTCAGCACCTTATTCAACCGCGGCGTCCAGCTTACACTCTTTACTGATTCCACATCTCTATTTGATATGATATCTAATGGATCGCGCACTTCAGAAAAGCGCATAATTCTGGAAATAGCAGCTACCCGAGAGGGTTTCAGAAGCCGCGAAATATCCAACATTGGCCTGGTAAGTTCGGAATCTAACGTCTCTGACGGTTCAACAAAACCGATGGCCCAAGCATCGTTGCGTAACATCCTGTCAACGTCTTCGTACACTCCTAATCCTGTTCAATGAATCATAATACACCATAACGACAACCATCCCTAGGTTTTATCTTCCCACTTCTTCCTTTCTCGGTTTACTCTGTCCCATCTTCACATTAATTAGTATTGGCAATAAAGGATAAACCACCTTTACAATTCATTTTTTAAACCTACACCTTTCGAAGACGCGGATTACTACCACTGATCCATGGCACGGTGAGCTCTACCATATGATAATTTTGATAAAACTCTTAAGATGATGATAAAAAACTCATCAACTCTAGAAACGTGAACAACATGGTAAAACTTACACTCTTAGGCTCATAAATACATCTTTTCATGATGATGAAACTCATCAACTCTGAAAAGCATGAACAGCTTGGTAATAAGCTTACACTCTTAACGTCATGAACATCATGTTACTAATAATTATATTAGCATCTCAGGCTTATGTACAGCATCATGACAACAATAATAATAATAAATCTTATGCTCATGAACACATAATAATACAATAATGATAATAACCCTAAATCTCATTAAGAACATGCTACTAAAAATGATAATAAAATCTCAAGCTCATGAACATCATGACATAAAAAAATAAAAAAATAACAAACAATTGTTACTCTTCCTTAAGTTACTGAAAACTACAAAACAAACATACTAGTATTTACTTCATCATCTAAATCTTGATCTAACAATTACTGGTATAGTTTCTTTTCACCTTCAGGCTCACCTAATTGAACTCCAGCTTTTCCTGTGATCATTCATCCAATATGCATTCATTGCGTAAATTCTCCTGAAACTTGCCCAATATAAGACCCACATCCAATTTGTTCCCTAAATCCAGCCTATTCATCTTATATTAAAATGTATACGATAAATGGTAATAATAATAATAAATAAAAAGACAAAACACCAGTAACACACTTATTATTACATACTAATACGTAACAATAATATCATATTAATTATGATACCAGATGCTCTTCTTCCAGCATAATTCTTCAGAACAAATTTTAACTAAACATCATCCTTATATCTTGGTTTAACAAATGGAAGTAGAACAATTCAACATATCACGATGGTATACGGAATTATCCTATCAAACCGGCATACAAATTTACTTCACTCTGTCATCGTATTGTCAAAAGCGAATGGGTGGACAGATTAATCCAACCCCTGATCTACTTCACAACACTAGCACTACCCACACTAATATCATATCTACAGTGCAGTATCCCCAACTTCTCTACACATATACCATAATATACAACTAGGCACCCACCTACTATACTGTACATGGTCACCTACGATACAGTAGACAGTTAGGTAGATGCTAAGATAAGATATAATATCTACACGTGGGAATCCTCGGCTTACCACCTTAGCTTTTGCTGACAAACATGGATCAGTGCCTTGGTTTCGCTCTTAGCATTCTTTTCCTCTATAAGAATGCCACCAGCACCATTCCTTTCTCCATCTCTCTTCATTTTCCCTCACTTTTACTTTTCTACAGTAAACTCTATTTACTGTCGTTACCGTATGGATATTGATACTCAGACACCCTAAAGTCACTCACATTCGTATTGATACGAATTACTCGCCCGTTTTATTAGCGCAGTTACCTCGTCCGATTCTCTGACATTCCTTCGCCCTCCCCTTTCTCCCTCAATCAACGTCATTATCCCAGTATCTCATAACCTCGTTAAGCGCATATCAACTGCAACTCTCCTCTCCACAGTTCCAACCATCATCCCAACTACATGAGTACAGTAATCAATCTGCTCACGTGTCAGACCTCGGGAACTGCATCCACTGATGTCTACGATCCTAGCGTTCCCCGGTATCGCCCGTAATCCATATCTAAAACAGTACAAGAATACA
>JAULBU010013924.1:0-22051 GCA_032358235.1 Odonthalia washingtoniensis | reverse complement strand
ACTATACACAATAATCGTTCCCGTACTTTGTTGAATCATCAATCATATTCGAGAGAGTAGATTGCCAGTGTACAACAATAGTTAACTTCTTATCGTCAACTCCTCTGCTCATCGATAGTTCAACTTGTATGTTCAATCAAGAGTTGTCCATTGACTAGATTCAAAATCAACTGAATCATTTACTGGCGTGAAAAGATGTACAAAAACCCCTCAGGTTACATAGCTTCAGCTTAAACGTAGCGAAGAGTGATAGAGTGATAATTTAATCGTGCAGTAAATTAAAAGCCATCTTGTATTTAAAGCTGCAATATCATCCACTTTGCCAACTAGGAGTTCCGGTTAGCTCAGTTGTTCAAGCCTCGCCTGGCATATCTCCGTGCACGCTTCCACGTGTGCACAAATACAGATAACATAAAAAGGGATGTATATTAAAAGCTGCAATATAATCCACTTTGACAGCTTAGAGTTCCGGTTAGCTCAGTTGTTAACTCTCGTTTTTAATATGTTGATACTAACAATGTTAAAAAACCTTAACAGAAACTACTTATTAACTAATAGGACATTGATTGATCATGTTCCATGGTCAGTAAACGTACAGAATTGGTCGGTAATGCATAACTTTAGATGCATACTTCATCGTTTTGTTATTACATTTAAAAAATTGTTTTAACTAGTTGTGTAGTTTACCTCTCGCGTTGATATATTGATCTAGGTTCCTGACAAGATGTTCCACAAGTGCGTAGAACTTAATTGCGGGTAGGAGTTTTGTGAGAATGGCAGAGATTTGTTTCTCAGTTGGAATGTATTTGAGAATGATTTTCTTCGCTTCAACATTTTCTTGTAGATAATGGTACCTTATCCCAATGTGTTTTGATTGGAGGAATTTCCTTTCTGCTCTAGCTAGCACCAGACAAGCAGCGTTGTCTTCGTGCATAGTAGTTGGACTGTTCTGATTCATCCCTAATTCGAGTAATAAACTTCTCAACCATATTACCAATCTGGCAGTAGAATCAGCAGCTACATATTCAGATTCGGCTGTGCTGTATGTCACCAGAGTTTGATGCTTGGAGCACCAGTCGATTATGTGCTTTACCAGGTAAGCTATGATGCATGTAGTAGATCTACTAGTTTATAGGTCACTGGCCCAAGAGGCGTCTACATAAATTCCAGCGTTGGAGTTGAACCATTCCTATCGTAAAATAATCCATATATTTTTGTTCCTTTTTAAGTACCGTGGCAGGTCTTTCAATTCCTTCCAGTGTGTTTGTCTCGGATTGGATACAAACCTGGACAGTTATGATACAGCAAGAGAGATATATGGACATGTACACGTACTTAGGTAGAGTAGTCTACCTATAATATCTCTGTATGGACACTGTTTTGGAGGTTCCCCTGTTTCGGGAAATATGAGCCGTTTGAAGTCAGTACTGGGTGAGAGTGGAATCGAACTTACCTTTGTGTCCTCCATGTTGAACCGCTTGAGTTAGATTCGATGTATTGTTTTTGGGCGATTGATATACCTTCGGGTTTATCAACAATTTGAAGTCCCAAATACCATCTTACTATTCCCATGTCTTTCATGTGGAACTTTTTCATAAGTACTTCCTTTGAATTTTTCAGTACCTGTGCGTCACTAGCCATTAGTAGTATGTCGTGGAAATATATCATGATTTTTATTTCGATTTTCCCGTTTCTTCTTCTCGTGTAGGGGCAGCGGTCAACTCTGCTAGGTTTCACACCTGAAAAATGACACAAGAATGTGTCTAATGTCCCGTTCCATGCCCGGGGAGATTGATTGAGTCCGTATAATGCTTTTAGAAATAGTATAGATTGTCGTGCTGGAACCAAGTGATAGTACCCGGGGGCGGTTTGACATAAATTGCTTCTTCCAGGATTTCGTTAAGAAACGCCGTGGTTACATCCATTTTATGTACACAAAAATTTAAACGGGTTGCCATTGAGAGTAAAACTCATAAGATCGCCAATTTTTAAACAGGCACATGGGCCAAATTATAGTCGATACCATGTACCTGCATGAAATCATTGACGACTCTTCTCGCTTTGTAGCGTATTAGTTTCCCCGTTTCATCTCGTTTTTCGCAGAATACCCAGCAAGTGGATATATGTTTTCTGTTGGATGGGATGTTTTCCAGTCTATAAACACCTAAGCGTTTCATGATTTTCATCTCCGATTCACACGACTCCTTCCAATGGTGTCTTTTTTCCGTGTCTCATATCGCCTTTTTGTGCGTCATCGGCGCCGTAATTTCTCTGGCAACGGCTTCTGCAATTAGTTCAGTTTCACTTGTTGTGATGGTAGTCGGCGTCATTGGGTTTACAGGAGTTTGCGTTGGTGTGATTATAGGAGTTGCTGATTCGAGTCTCGGTTCACTCCTAGATTTGTATTCTGAATGTTATCCACTACCTCCTTCTGAGGCAATGGAGCAGTGTTGTTTGCATTAAGAAAGGATGATGGAGTGTTTCTTACCTTTGTTCCGTTCTTGTTTTGAACGATGAACTTGTAAATTGCGTTGCTTTGAACGATGACCTTGGTTCTCTTCCGCACATTTTTCTTGACCTTCGGCTTGTTTTTCGACCCGATCGGTCGACCCCGCTGTTTGGGCACACCAATCGGTTTTACTTCCGCCGCTTTTTGATTGTTGGTTATCTTGTCCGTCAAGTTGTCAAGAGGGGGATTAATTTCACCTAGTCTCACATAATTATCTCTTTTTGATTTTTGAGATTTAATTTTTCCACTTGTAATAATTTCATTGGCTGGGCCAAGATTTTTGAAAATTTTTTGAAACGTGTTGATTTCATTTATCGTTAAATGATCTTCCGGATATTCTATGAAGGTAACATATCTCGTCACCATGATGTTTTTTTTGCTTCGACTGTATACTTGAGAACATAGGCTGTCTTCATCGAGGTCCACCAATATCCCACGTTCAGCTGTTTCGTCTAGTTTGGAGCGATTTTGTAGGGGTACGTATACTAAGGTTGTGTACCCAAAGGGTTTGTATTTTCAGGTCCCGACTCCTGTTAAAAAACGCTCGTAGGGCGTTTCATTGTTATCGAATGTTGAGGCTGTGCACTTATTACGGATTGACGTGGAGTACTTCACCACATGGTCCCACCACGACTTGGGAAGGCCTGCGTGTGACGACATGGTGCGAGCCATCTAGGTTAGAGTGCGGTTCATCCTTTCGTTAACGTTTAGTTGCGCGTGAGCCGATCGTGCAGGTCGTGCATGGGAAATTCAATTCACCCTAAGAAAGTCTGAGATCGTGCTCGAGGAGTATTCCGTACCTTGATCGGTTCACAACGTTTGTACATCGTACCCTTTCTGGTGCATTAACGCCACATATCTTTCAATGTTTGATAATGTCTGCGTTTTCGACTTCATGAGAATCGTAGTGGTCATCCGCGTAAAATCGTCTGTGAAAGTTTGAGAATACAAATAGCCATTTGTATCAGGAATCGAAAATGGACCGCAGGTGTCTGAGTAAATCAGTTCACATGGTCGTGTCGTCCAAAGTTTCGATGTTTTCCTTTCATATCCAATCCCTGCATATGTGCCTTACCTCTTTGTGACAGCTTAGGCAATTTTGTTCCGGTTTTAGATCCGATTTCTTTACTTGTATATTTCCCAGTCGTACCAGATGGCAGATTCCACTTTTCGACAAGTGTCCAAGATTGTGCCAGTCCCGTAGTTGATTTTCTCCAGTGTAATGGTCGTAATCCTCTTCATGACTTGAGCTGCTTTTCCAATCATCACTTTCTTGAAGATTGTCAGTAGATTCCTCCTGCTTATTCTCTGCGTTGGTAGTGACTAGAAGTGACCCGGAATTACCGGTTTCGTTTGTTCTATATAGATTTTTACTTCCTCGTATTCCCCTTATAATTACACTCCCCTTCAATAAACGGTACAGCCCTCACCTTTAAACTGTATCTATACATCTGGGTCTTGAGTAAGTTGGCCTACTGAGAGTAGATTATTTCCAATATTTGGAACTACTTTTACCAGTCCGTACTTCTCGTGCTGTCCTTTTTCTTTTATGTCAAGGTTCTCTGAGCCAGCAGTCGTTAATGTACCATGTTCACCTCTGCAATTGCCTAGATTCCCACCATTCTTTGAGTAATGTTGTGATGATACAGAGTAGATGATCCAGCCCTTTAAATATGATTTGTGCTCATATCCTCGTATTTTGATGGCAAGGTGCTCCTCTGACGAGCTTTCTTTCATCATATTGGCAGCAGGGACCTTGGACTCATCTTTTTTGGTTTTCCCGCCAATCTTGATCTGCATTCAGTACTTTTGTGTCTTTTTTGGAGCACCAGGTGCATTTTCCTTTGTTCTTGAATGTTTTCTTTGTAAATTTTGGTCTGCCGTTCTCACCTGTAGTTAATGCGGCGGCCGATTGTCCTACTCTACTCTGTCGTTCGAGTGGTACTGTTGGATCTCCAATGTCTTCTATGGAAAGTTCTTGAAGTCTCATCATTCATTTTGATTATTAGAATCCTTCCCAGGAAATATAAATTAACCTGACGATAATTTGACATACTTCTAATAATCCTCTCGTTAGTATTCCCCATTGATGGAATTCACATGTCTCAAATGTTGTACGCATAACCTGTTGGTTGATGCCTGAAATATCCCTCTGTAATTAATGAGGCTTTCGGTGTTTTTTCATTTGAATAGTGAGTAACTGAGTGTGCATCTTGTTTAGAGTATGATCATCCACGGCATGACAATGGCTTACTAGTGCTTCCCAGATCGTGGTGAGTCCATCCTCCTCATCAATTGCGCGTAGCGACTGGAATGTTTCCGCCGTTAAGCATCGTTCTATATAGATTTTGGTGAGGACGGATTCCTAGAGGTATTTCTCCTCTGTGTTTATTCTTTCTTCCGGAGTCTGATCATTTCGTTCATCCTACCTTTCTTTTGCAATAGCCGCCTCGTATGTTTTCGAATTTTTATTGTGCAGAAAGTAGTGATGAAAATTCCTTTGGACCGTCTTATTGTAGCAATGGATGACCCATAGGTTGAATTTTTGACCCAGTTCAAAGCGTTTGAGCCTGCTCAGGTATGACTAGATGTTATCCTCGTTAGATAGATTAATCATTTTCCTTTGAATTTTTGTTGCTTTAGACTTAGTTATAAATCCTATGTTTGGTGTAGATTAGTTCAGTAAGTAGTAATAGACGCAGAATTTTAATCAGTTGGCAAAGATTGGTCAATTATAACTCGTCTAAATAAACTAAGATAAAACGTAGGTTTACTTCCTCCTATTTGGCAATAACTCGTTTTGTCGTTGTGTTCAAAAAAGGAAGAGGGACTGAGTCAAGTTAGCAGACCCTCACATCAAGTTATATTGATGTACAAAGAAGTAAACGGACGGGGGTGAGATACGTGTGTAGGGATGTCATAGGGTGTGAAAGTTAGTGGAAACTTCCATGAATACACTGTAATACACTGTACACTATACACAATAATCGTTCCCGTACTTTGTTGAATCATCAATCATATTCGAGAGAGTAGATTGCCAGTGTACAACACTAGTTAACTTATCGTCAACTGTACCATAGGGTATCAAATTATTATTTTTAATTTATTAAATGTTTTAAAATCGACTAAAAATGTTTTTGATATGGAGAAAGCAGAAAATAAGTTATTCCCCAACGGGAATAACGAGTTATTTATTCATAAAAATTGTTGACAAACGAATAAGTTATTTCATTCATAATTTTAATCGAATTAATTATTCAGTATCCCTCGTCGTCCGGATAAATTATTCAGTATTTCGCGTCTCCCAAATAAATTGCTCGCATTTGATTTTCAGAAATAAATTATTTCTGAAGAATAACTCGAATTATTTGGAAAAACACATTGAAATGGTCCATGTAAGAAATTAATTGTAGTTAGGCTTCCTGGCCAGTCGTGCTGACGATTTTATTTACTTCTGGAAGATCCCAGAGTTCCTTAATAAACTTGTGGAAGATTTGCATTTCTAAATTATTTGGTAGCATTCCTCTGCGACGACTATTTAGTGCGTACCCTACGGTTGAGAATAATCTTTCGACCATATTAGAAGTAGTGAAAAGAAACCTTATATCTACATATTTTGCTGCTGAACTCTCCTCTTGACGTCTTCTTTTAATCGCTTGAGCTGCAACAGAAATAGAAGCATCGTTTCCGTCGCTAATAAAATCAACTGTTCCATCTTTCAATTACCTCACAGAGTGAATAATTTCTAGATTCAACTCACCCATATGACCATCTTGAATTTTAATGGTTTCAGATTCAAATTGTGGATACATAACAATTTCTGCATCATACTTCAACCTTTTGTTCATCGAAGGATATATATCAAGTGCTGCGTCTAATACAGATCGAGCTTCTGACATACTTATGTCATATCTTTGAACTTCTGTCGTGACAGATTGTAAATAACTCAACTTTGTAAAAGATATATCAATTTATTTGTTTTCTTTGAGTGATGGAATCATATCCACTATGTCTTCATCGTCAAATTGTTTTATAAAATCCCTTATTTCGCGGTACCGTTCCATCATACAGAATGTTGATGAGCACCTTATTACATCACTACACTGCGCATGTAATTGTGTAAACTTTCTAAGTTTTGCAGCAGCAATAGGGGTTCGCAACTTTATCATTAATTTCCGAACCTTTGCTATCTCATTTTTCATTTCACATAAAGCATCCTTCACCGCTAAATTAAAACGATGACTGTAGCACCCAATAAAGTAACAACCAGATGTTTTCACGAATGCTTTATTAGTGGTCCAGTTATCACCAATTAATGATACTGAATTATCCAACGATTTGTTGTAAATACTTAAAACAAAATTTCAAAACTTCAGGTGTTCATCAGAAGTTTGGGATATTTCCTCTTCAAACGCAGAGAGAGCTAGTGAAACTTTTTTAAATCCATTTTTCTTTTCAAATGGGAATGTTGCAAACATTCCGACGACGCAGTGTGAATCCCCACTCAGCCATCCATCAAATACCAGCGCGAATCTATCTGGCAGAATTGTAGAAATCGTTCCTTCGATAACAGTAGTTAGTCGTTGTAAGTAATTCAATACTGTATTAATTGACCTAGAATCGTACCTGATATGATGCCGGAATCGTGAATTTTTGTAAATTTAAAAAGGTAGTGAAAAAATAGTAACAAGATCGATCCATCCAGCTGTATTCGTTGTCTTTTTGACCACAAAAACGTTACTGTTTCATTGGTTTCATTGGTTTCTTTTGTAGAACTCATTCCGGTTGATTCAATATCCCGGAAAGTGCAGTATTCGCGTTCATGTCCTGCTTGCACATGTTGCACGAAATTTGTAAATCCCGATCCTCCACTTTTTCGTGACACCACACATTTGCACTCCCACGTTTTTCCATCTTCAATAGTCGATATGAAAAATGAATCGCGTACGCTTTTACCGAAGGATGACTTTGTAGTCATGTAGATAGTAGAATTGATGAGATGAGAGAGTGGAGATGTGTCAAAAAATTTAATTCGTGTCATATCAAGATTAAGTATCGGTGGATTTGTGTATCACTGATGATCGGCCGAAACTTGTGAAACATTAAACTTCTCGCTTCTCACAGTCGCCGGTGGTTCTTCACATACCAATTAATTGTTTTCTTTAATTATCCATTACAGTTATGTATACTCTGTATTCTTCTATAGGCCAATTTAATGAATCATCGACAATTTTTAAAATTTAAAAAATTCGACGAAGTTATTTAAAATAATCCCGAATAAATTTTAAAATAAATAATTTATTTTATTGATATCAAGACGTAAAAATAAATTATTCGATTGATTATCGAGTAGGAATAAATTATTTGCTTCATTATCGTGTACGAATAAATTATTCGCTCATCCAGGCCAATAAAGTAAGTTACTTACTATTCACAAATCGAATAACTTATTCTCCCCCGAATAACTCAAGTTATTCAAGTGCGAATATATTTTTGATACCCTATGCTCTGTACCATCAAACCCATCAAATTCCGCAGTTCAATGGTAATAAATCTGAGCCAACGTTACTAATGTGCTCAAACAATGCTGGCTTATATTGGCTCAGAGCCGACATTTTTCTTTTCTCAAGAATTAACAGGAATTATTACAATCCGCAACATAGGTAAGGGTGCAGGAAAACCACGAAACGTTTTTCAAAAGGATTCCTACTTTCCTTCTCCTTAGAAACACATCAGTTCAACATCGAACTATGGTCAGAACATGTCTCAAGGATCATTTTAATGGTAGCAGTTTTGAAACCGACCGCCGTGACGGAAGATAGTAAACAGGTAGGGGACAATGGACCCACTCAACATCTCGATAATTATGTCTTAAGGTCATTGAAATTTTGCAATAATATCACAGCAATTTGACCACCTCTAGTAGTTGGAAAGTAAAGACTTTACTTTGGTTTTCATTTAATGGAGGCACCGTCGAAACTTGTGCAAGTTTCTTTCACCGTAAAGTAGTTACACTTGTTAGTTATATTTGTCTCACTGAGTAATTAGTCTCATTGAGGAATTAGTATATGTGAAATATTTGTTGAGGCAGGAATCAGTCAGGAAAGATATCGAACGGTTGTTAGGAATTTTGTAGAGCCGTTTTGAAGTACTAGGAGGGAAGAGTCGTCGACGGGAATTACATGAAACTATACGCATTTCCAATACTTGTGTAAAGGCTCATAATATATTATCGCGTGTTAAACTGTTAGCCATTAAAATCATGGCACATGTCAGGTAAAAATCAGTACCGCCAAAAAGGCGATGCCGGCTTCACCCTGCACGACACGGGCTCCTATCTTTAGGTGCACGCGCCGGGGATTGAACTCCCAACCTACCGTTAGCAAAGGATTCCCGACTACCAGTCCACGATACGGGTTTTTTGACGTTTGAATGATTCCGAACCTTGTTATACCGCACAAATTACATATTTAAGTTGCAATTCGTTTACTGCGGTCCGTTAATTATACAATTACCGACAAAGAAGACTACTGAGTGAACTTGGAGCTTTATCCTCCGACAATTATCATCGCAATCACCGTTCTGATCCACGCGTGCGTTTTCAGTGAACAGCCTTGCAACGATCGATGTCTAAACCTGACCACTGAAATTTTTGTCAAGAGGGTACCACAGCTCGTGTAATCGAAAGCACACGAGGACAGCGAACAGTTCCAACTCGCCATTACGAGAACCTCTCAATATACACTCTATTTCCGCTCTCCTTTCCCTGGCGAAATCAGCCACAATGCCAGGAGAAGCTGAATTTTCAAGAAACAAACGGTAAGAAGGCGATGAATCGGACATGAGTGGAGAAAATGTGGGCTCGATGCACGTTTTTGCCCCAATTTCAGCACCAATTCTTTTTTCAATGGACCCCATTAAGTTCGCTAAATTTATTAAAGAACACGAGCGGTATGAACTCGAGATAGAACTAAAAGCGCCTCAAGTTCTGTCACTTACTACTGCACTATACATGGCTAGTATTGATTGTGCGCTTCTGAAGAATTTAGCATGGTTGGGAAAATTAGAAGCCGTTGCACCTGGTGCTACAGTTGAGTCTTTGAAATCCGATCAGATAAAGGAATACCTACAAACCCTGGTATATAGATCTCCCCTCACGGACGCTGAGACAGTTGAGCGCGCCTTAAATGGGTTAGAAAGACCTTCTAAAATCGACGAAGTAGAAGCACGTGTTACGACATATTGTAGTAATTTTCTTGAGCGATTGGAGAATGTCGGATGTCCATCTTTAGTAGACAGCAACCCGAAGCAAACCTTCCATCTACTTATACGACAGGTGCAACCGGCGTCTCTTAAATTGTAATTGCAGAAACAAGCTCGGTACGACTGGAAGCTAGAAAAATATGTTGAATAATTTATGCACCGAGTAACATAAGAGGCTAAAGCGTGCGAAAAATATGGCCTGAAAGACCCAAACAGCAATTTGAATGTGTTAGGAAGTAAGAAGGACGTAAATCGCACACATGGAAAAACAACACAAACTTTTCGAACAGAAGCCGACAAACCAAAATTAACGGAAAAGGTACAGCCTGTGTGTCTCTGGTCTACACCTAAAGAGAAGGACATGAAACATTTCCTGAAAGAATTTCTCGACTGTCCATCAGAAGAGCGCAAAAAGCTATTGGACACTTTGCGCAAGGACAGAGAAGAGAAAAGGAATGATGATAGCCAAACCAAAGGAGCTGATAAAAATGACCCTGTTCGATCACCAGTACTGTTCTCAGAAACACTTGGAGGAGTTTTCCTGGAGACAATTTGGTCGGACAATGGCGGCGATGCTAACACACTGGGAAATCGGACACTTACTAAGGTCTCAGCGGCCAGAGGAGAATTCAAAATGTAAGATATTCCCAAACCACGTATCTTCAGTATGGCCGCCCTCGATCGTACAGGTGCGAAGTCAGAGCTTAAGTGCACCCAAGTTGCGACTATGGACACAGATGTCCACATATGACATGGAACAGCCCTCAAAACTCGGCGACTAAGGTGGATGGTATCGGACCAAGACGTCCCAAAATCACTACTAGGCCGTCCACTACTAGAAGTGCTGGGTATGGATACAGAGAAGATATTGGAGGCAGCGGCCGACCACTATGCAGGGACAGTACACGCTGAGAATCTTGATATGACAATAGCGGAGAATGGCACATGCAATGTAGCTCGTGTACTGGATGGAATTTATCATACAGATGAATCTTGGGTGGTTGGAGACGAAAAAGATACTACACCAGACTGGTGTCAATTGGGACCCGAAACAGAGACCGAATGGCAAGCTAGTCTAGAAGAACGGTTGAAAGATGCAAATGATGAAGGTATATCAACGTCAGGGCGTTTCTTATGGGAAAGAATGTTGCGCAAGTAATGTGATGTCATCCGTGTTCGCTTCGACGGGCATTCGCCAACCAAAGTTCTGCCGTTGTAGGTGCTTGTCAAGCCGGATACACCACCTGTACTTGCAAATCCACGTCGGTATCCACCAGAGAAGAGAAAATTTCTTCAGAAATACACCGAACAGCTCCTCGAACTGGGTATAGTCAAACATGCAGATCACAAGGAATGGGTTGCTGCACGGTTACTAGTTCCAAAAAAGCCACCTGCAATGTTTCGGCTCACAGTGGACTATCGCCTCATCAATTCTGCTACAGTAAAGACCGCGTGGACTATGCCAAAAATTGCAGTTATGAGTGATGTCCGAGGAGCAAAGGCGTTCGTCAAAATTGACTTCTGTAGCGGTTATTGGAAGCTACCATTGCACGAGTACAATTAGCACCTATACTAATTTATGATTTATGACATGTAACGGCATCGTGCAGCCTACTCGTACCACTCAAGGAGGATGCAGCTCAGCACAAAATTTTCAGGCATGCGTTGAGCCGTGTTTCCAGGATATAAGGAATCACAAGCTGGATTGGCTGGATGAATTTGTGGTACACGCGGACGATGAAGGACGGCTGTGACAAGTTCTCGATAGGTTCGTTTCAATTTTTGTGGAACATAACCTCTTAATGAGCATTGAAAAGTAACTTTTCTTTTCAAAGGCTGTGAAGTGGTGTTGTAGAATCATTGACTCACACGCAGTCAAGCTAGATCCTTCATCAATGAGCGGTATCTCGGATATCGCTGAACCGAGAACAGCAGATGAACTTTGTCAATTTGTACACGCCATGAAGTGGATGGGAAATGCGATTCCCCGATTTGCCGAACGAATCGACTCGCTGCGATGTCTCTTGGAAAAAGCGCACAGTGTTGTGGGAAAACGAACTAAGAAGGAGATTGCGAAGTTGCAATTAGGTAAAATTGGTTGGGGGACAGAACATCTTGCAGCCTTCCGAAGCATGCAAGAACAACTGAAGGACATGGTTAGCACGGCACAAAGCGACCCAACAAAGAAGTTGTGTGTCCACACTGATGCAAGTGATCTGTTTTGGGCCGCCATTGTGACTCAATGCGACGAAAAAGAGCTGTCTAAAGCACCCGTAAGCAAATATCATGATATTTCGGCATTCTTATCAGGACCGTTCTCTTCGACGCAGGAACACTGGACAACATTTGAAAAAGAAGCGTTCGAAATAGTTCAGACCTTCCGAAAATTGTCTCATCTCTTTGTATGCGACGATACAACTACGGTTTTCATTGCTCATCGCAACCTTCTATTTACGTTTCAGCACTACACGTTATATTCCTTGCTCTGTCGTTATAAGATAATGAACATCATTAGCTGGGAAATGTTCATGTCTTCATTCACGTACACAATCCGACATATAGCGGGTGAGGACAACCTAATGGCTGATATAATTACACAATGGGTCCACGGATATAGAAGCCATGAAGCGACTGTTAGGCGACTACACGAAGTTCAATCTCCATTACGCGTCAATGTTGCCCGCAGCAAGATTCTACTTCTTGGTCCAAACGCATGGACTTTGTGAATATGCAACGCGACAACTCACAGACAGCGCTGTCAAAAGCACATACAGACAATGATAGTCTTCTGCGAGTAAATGGCGCTGTATGGGTTCCAGATGACGCCCATACCATGCAGCTAAAACTATTCACTATTACACACGTTGGCGTACCTGGACATCGTGGCGGTGAAGCCACCCTTGAATCGTTGAATTCTTGTTTCAGATGGCGGTACATGCAAGTACGAGTAAAATGTTGTCGCAGAGTACATTCTCGGTCTGCTGGACAAGACTGGCTCCAAACTTACCCGTCCACTAGCTTTAACTGTACATGGAGAGAGACTAAATCAAGTATCTAATTTCGACTATCTCTTCCTGGGTAGTAGTGTCGATGAGCATATGTATGTATTAGTAGTGAAATATGATATTAGCGGGTACTGTTGGTTGGAACCAACACGTCATGATACAGCAGAGCATACTAAAATGGATGTGGCACGTTGGATACGAATGTTTTCACCATCAGAGTTTTGGGTCTCCGACCAAGGTTCGAATTTCATCAACGATGTGCTCAAGAAGTTCGCGTTGAGGGGTCTACTGGCCAAATTCAAGCTAGGCCCGCAAGATTGGTCATCTGTCATTCTCCTCATTCGGAGTGCACCAAACAAAGCACCAATCCCACGACTGGGTCGCACTCAGCGTGGTCACATGCGCACACAAAATTGAAGCAATGAAAGTCATCTTCCTCGTACCTCTTCTGCATAAGATTATTGCAGATTTTGAAACTCCTGGAGTTACGTTGGAACTCTACCCTGCACGTGCCGAACAAGTTGCAATGTTGGGTGTTTCGCAGGCATTCCTGGAAACTTTGCATAAGAAAACTTCCCATAGAGTGTCCGGTCGCAGGCAACGTTCCATCAAAGCACACAACAGCACTGCTAGTATGCAACAGCCAAATTTCTTCGTTGAGGACCTTTTCCTAGTTCCATGTAAGGAAAAAGCCTAGCACACACTTCAATTCAAGTGGTGCGGCCCGCAGCGTATAATTGCTACAGCGAGCCCTCTCGTGTACATCGTTGAAAAACTCGCAATGAGTGCAACTGAAATGGTGCATTGTGATCGACTTGTCAAATACGCAGCCGAGCTCGATAGACAAGTTGTGCTACCAAGCATTGTTGAAATGGCAGATAGAACCGAAGCAAAGTATGAAATTTTGGATGCCATCGTCGATGTGTCCGAAAATGCTGAGGGATTTTGGCTTCGCTTGCGCTGGGACGGATTGCCTGATGAGCGAGACTATATCTGGGTCCGGATCAAGGAAATCAATGAGGATGTGGCCGAAATTACGCTAGCGTTCCGCCGTGCAACACACTGGAAGGCACTGACCAGAAAACTCGCAGCCCATCTCGGAATTTCTCTCTGAGCTGTTTACTTCGAGTTGAGCAGCTCGTGGGGGTCTGTGTAGCCCGATATGTGCGATGAGCCAATACAATCATGCCACATACCGGGAAAAAAAGCGGCAGCGCCACAAAGGCGATGCAGGCTCTACCCTGCACGTCACGGGCTCTTATCTTTATGTGCACCAGCCGTGGATTTAACTCTCAACCTACCGTTTAGCAAAAGGTCTCCCTACCACTAGGCCACGATAAGGGTTGGTGACGTTTGACTGATTTCTCACCTTCTTATACAGCACAAATTACATCATTACAGTGCAATGTTTTTACTGCCGTCCATTAATTATAAAATTACCGGCACGGCAGCCTACTGGGTAAGCTTGCGGTTTTATTCCCCTACCATCATCATCGTAATCACCGTTTTGATCGAATCGTGCGTTTTCAGTGAACATCCTTGAAACGATCGCCGTCTAAACCTGGCCAAAACAGGTGAGTAATGGTGACCTTGGCAACAATAATTATGATGATATTAATGGTGTAATGGAAAAAGAAACTGAACGCATGAAGAAATCAGCTGAGGAAAGACATGCTAATATAATACGAACGGAGAACGAAGTTTCTTGCAACAGTCATGAAGAAGCGGAACGAGATATGCTACGAGATTTACAATTCACCGATCACGATAAACATTTCAGGTTCCAAAAAAATCTTGTAGCACATAACGTTGAACTAAATGGACGGGAATAATTTAGGATATATGTCGGTACAGAGAGCTGAAGAAGAGGAACATGCAGAGAACAGTGGAGGCGAGACAAAACTGAGTACATGTGCAAAACAAACAACTTAGTCTGAATCAATGCTTGTTGGAATTGATTAAAGTGTTATTAAAGATGGTATTGATATTGATGGAGATGATTAAAGATTTTCTTACATCCATACTATATAGGTTGTTAAATACACGATGTGAATTGTTACAATGACGTTGTGTTGGGATTTGTTGTTCAAAAGAAATGATAAATTTCTATTGTATACGTTATTATACATTTTGATCACGATTTTGTTGAAGTTGACAATATGAAAAAGGGGCAATCATCCCATGCATGTTTAAACTGCATGACAGTTTTTCGTTATTTGACTGTGCGGTATGAGGTAGACTACTGATGGTAGCATAATGAAAATATAAAACATATGATCGTGCAGGGGTCCATCTTCATTAAATTGAAAACAAATTTCCAATCTATCACTGTCACAGTTTACATAAATAAAACTTACACGTATTGTACATGTGTACAATGATTAATTAAAAATATTTTTTAATATATAAAAAAAATATTTAAGAAACATTTTTTTAAAAAAGATTTCTTAACTATTTTTTTAAAAAACGTTTCTAAAAACATTTTTTAGAGCATATCAAAAAGGTGCACAGATTCCTTGGATTTATTCGAAGCGTGCCCAAATTTGGCATATCCATTCGTGGCAGTTTAATAGGGAAGCAGGTTTCGAGCCATTCTTTTGGATCCAAAGTATGCCCCAAACTGTGCTTGGACAAATTTGACCAATTATTTTTAACGAAAAACAGGGTCAATTGGCCAATTATATTCGATGATACTTTCAGAAGATAGCCGTTCGTGCATGTACAGCTACAACCGAATCAATTTGACGTTCATAATCATACATATTATGCACTTCAAAATGATTCGGTTGTGTCTTCACTGAAATATTATTCCTATTTCAGTTCCATCTTGTTCGATTTGTAGAATCTGTGTTGATGTCGAGAATAACACGTTCCGCACATGTTCACTCACCTGAGTGACCGTTTCACTCCGGCGGAGGTGCCTTCTTCTGATTTTTTCGATTATTGGATCCATTGCCATAAAAAAGGTGGCCTGCGGTCAGGGGAATTCTCACTTCATTTTTGTAGACAACCAAATTGGCGCAAACATAGTGATACATGTCATCACAACGTGCCATCCTATTGGTTGCAATATCTGTGCTATTCTGTACGTGCATTGTACTACGCTTAAATATTTTATGCAAAGAAAGATTTTCGATGCCTCTGACGATTGGACCTGGAGCCCATTTTGGGGCACATTTGCCTATATACAGTGCAAGCTCCGAATATTTCTCGAAACTAAAAGTGTGACTCTTTTCGGATGTTCTTATTTTAAATAAGAAGCCTTAAATATATTTTTTGTTTAAAAGAAAGTTTTAATAATTTTACTAGAAATTATTGATAAAAGCATCTTAAAAAGAGGCACACTTTTAGTTTCGAGAAAGAATCAAAGTGTGCACTGGATATAGGAAAATGTGCCCCAAAAGGGCTGCAGATCCAATCGTCAGAGGCCTCGAAAATATTTCTTTGCATAAAATAATGAAGTGTAGTACAGTGAATGTATACAATAGTAGAGGTATTTCAACCAATAGGATTTGACGCTGCGTTCACATGTATCACTATATTCGCACCAATTCTGATGACTACCAAAATAATGTAAGACGGCCCCATGACAGCCAGCCCCTTTCTATAGTGATGGATCCAATAATCGAAAAATCCAAAAAGGGCACCGTCGCCGGAGTGCAACGGCAACTCAGGTGGGTGAATATGTGTGGAACGTGTTATTCGCGGCGTCAACACAGATTCTACAAATCGAGAAAGAAGAATCTGAACTAGGAAAATAGGGTGATAGGGTAGAGGGCGTGCGAAATCTGAGGAGACGTAAGTATATCTGGGTGCTATGATATCTAACGATCGATGTGACTTACGCCGACTGTTTATTATAGAACCTTTTTGGTGTGCCTCCCGAATTGTATTTAATAATTTACAGGGATCTTTTGCTTTTTCTACAAGAAGTATGGGAAACAAGGCGTTCAGAAAGTGGGTTTGGAAATCTTGCGGAAGTAAAGGTGCTGGTATGTCTACGATTACTACGAACTGGGGACTCATATGATCGGATGGACTACTCCGCGAAAATGTCGGAGGAGTCAACAAAGATGTATTGCAGGCAATTCATAAGGATATGACTCAACTATATGGAAAGATGAATTTAAATAGAAGACCAACAAAAGCCGAGCTACATGGTATTGAAAATAAGTATGAAGATGTAGGATTTGCGGGCTGTGGGGGATCTATCGACCGCATGAAGCTGATAGGGATGCATTGTCCCTATGTGGAAAAGGGAAAATATTCCAACCGAAAGGAGACCAAGATGGAGACTATTGTTGTAGAGGGGTTATGCGACAGGCATTTATATATATATATATATGGAGCTGGTTTGCTGGGCGGGCTGGTGCCAACAACGATCTGAATGTATTAGCGGTTTCTACGCTCGTGCAGTCAATTTTAAGAGGATACCACAAGATCAAAATGGGAGAAACATAGAGAATTACGGATGAGGAGACAGAAAAGAAGATGTTAAATTTATTGGGGACGGGATTTATCAAAACTGGCTCCTTTTCGCTAAACCAATATATGAACTGGCGAGTGAGGAAGAGGGGATATATACGAAGAGACAGGAATCAATCAGGAAGGAAATCAAGAGATGTTTTGGTGTGATGAAAGCTAGGTTTGAAATATTGAGAAGAGAAAACAGGAGGTGCGACAAAACAGTAGTGATGACTTCTGAGGTATGCTACATTCTTCACAATATGATTATAAGACTTGTTGGACTAGGGGAACTGGTCACTGAGGACGGGAGTGATATAATTCATGAATTGTTCAATGAGGAACTTGAACTTGAAGAGGTTATGAACGAAGAGGCAGAGAAAGCGATCGTGAATGATAGATGTGGCGAACATGGGGGTGGTGGTACTCAGACTCAAGTTCAGGCACAGGTACAGTCACAGTCGTTTAATACAGGTATGGAGAATATCATGAGGATGAAGTATCAATTAACTAGCCGAAGAGCATTCCGTGCACTAAAAGAAGAACTTATAGAAAAGTTCTCGTAATAAAGTTCTTTTTCTTCGTGCTGGAAAAGACAGATCAACATGAAGTATTTTTTATTTCCTGTGCCTGTTTCATTTAATGTCATTACATTAGTCATAAAAACTTCCAGATCTGGCGTCACTACAATCGTCAACTCATTCTTTGACTGGATAGTGTACATTGTGATGCTTCTTTCAGAGGCAAAGTAAGCTTCATGACATCATTATCATAATAATTAGCTAAAGTATGCTGTCGTGGTGAAGAAGTAGATGAAGATCGAGGATGATTAGCAACATGTCGATGTCGGGTTCTGCGTGTTGGATTAGAACTTGTTAATAGGGAATCATCCTTTTTCTTTTTCCTTATTGTTCGTCACCTCATTTTGGTCAACTTTTTACTGACGTTTATTCTGTCAAGTACAAGTCGTCTGGGTTTTCTAGGTGTAATCTCACACCGTCTTATTGAAGGTCGAGTAGTTATTTCATCGACAATAGAAGTACCAGGATTGCATATGTCAGGAACAGATAATGCTTGTGGGTGCAAAGGTGAATGCCTATGAGAAGAACAAGGAAGCGACGGTGTTGTATTTGATTAATGCACTTGTATACATCGATATAATCTGAGGAGGGAAGTGAAGAAGGGAAGTGAAGAAGGGATAGAGAGTCCTGCGTTTCGTAGAGACAAACCAATTTTTTTTGCTGTTGTTTATCTAAAGAAGAAGTAATTGTATGTGGAGTAGAAGTAGAAGTGGATGGGGAAGTGGAAGTAACAGGAGAAGTAATAGAATGATGATATTTGGGTGGAGAAAAACATTTGGAATTTGCTGTTGACTTTATGAATGTAATTGTAGTTTTGCGGTTTTTGTGGCAGACTCTGTTCATGAAACTTTATTATCAGTATATTGATTGGCATTAACAGCAGACTTACTAGGTGAGGAATGGTCTTCTTTCTTCAACAATGAAACTACTTGATTTCTAATATCAACCGTGAACAATATTTCAATTTCAAAAGGTAATGAAATTCATAGGAATGTAAAGATTCTTGGTGGTCTTGATTGTTTTTGTAAATTTTGTAAGTTTCTTATAATAGGTGGTAATGTGTTACTTCTACCGTTAAAAGAACCAGATGTTTGAAATGAAGAAATTTGATTTCCTGATATTGCGCCAGTAGGAAGTGAAGAAGAAGATGGTTAAATATCTGATAGTAATAAGTTGTAATCAATTAATAATGAAGAAGAAGGACGTCTCTGTTGTTGTTGTTTAGATATTGATGTTTACGTTGATGTTAAAGGTGTTATTATTGAAGAAGAAGAGTTGGTAGTATGAGGATAGGATTAATCTTTTGTGTAATATTCGGTTTTTATTATTATCCTACTTTTCTATTCGGACAATACGCCAATGGGGTTATAAATAGACTGGTTTGACCTGGCAGTAAAAAGGAAAATGCTGAGTTTAGGGTTGAAGGTTTAGGGTGCTGTGGAGCGAGTGTACGTCCATTTTCGGGAAGAAAGACGTGGAAGTATGGCCAACTGTGGTAGAGAGGTAATTTTGATGTTGATGATGATTTAGGATTAGATGTAGATCATGATTCTGATGTAGATGGTTATTACTAATCACTGATAACTTCAATCTATACGCACAATATCATCAGTCCTACTTCCCCATCATCCTCATCACTATGACTACCTTCACTGTCGTCACCATCTTTATCATCATCCTGCTCTTCACAGTCTGTAGCATTCTAATTATGTACTAAAGAATCCATGTAAATATTTTTCCTTACTTCAACAGATGAACTATTGACACTTCTTATTCTTATTCTTCTACTTCTTCTCCTTTTTCGCGAACTACAATTTTTGTTTTCACTTCCATCTTGACCTTCTCCATCACTTGCATCAGTTGCAGGTACTAAAGCCTCATCATCATCATCATCAAGAAGGCCTTCACCACCTGCAAAATCTATACTCTCAGTAAGTTCCATCATTCGTTCTTCACACCTTTCCTCCATTTCCCCCAGATCTTCATCATCCTTATCATACTTATCAACATAATCACCTTCTTTCTGCTTCTACTGATTGGTACTCACCTCAATTATCCCTCGCATTTCTACTATCATGCAACGAAAGTTAATCATGTCAGTATTCTCCTCCCTCTCATTATTTACAATAGTAACTTTTTTCATATCAGTAAGGTTGATATCATTCTCCTCCCTCTAATTATTTTCAATAATAACTTTTTGTTTATCAGTAAGGTTGATATCATTTTTCTGTGTCATCAACAAAATTGTATCATTTCCTTCGTCAACATTCTCTCTTATTAGACGATTCGTCGTCATGACAGGTTTCTCACCCCGTCCGCGTTTCTCCTAATCATGCCCAAAAATATGCATTATCACTATTTTTCATATCAGGACAAGTTAATAATTTCCTCTTTTTTCTTCTAGTTCGATGTATCAACACAATTTAACTTTAATTATCCGCATATATTTTGCACAGTTTAAATTCGAATTAAATTTAATGCCTAGTTCTGATTCATCTGCAGGCGCGTCCACTGATTGAACATCCAAGTCAGAATGAGTATGAGACGCTTCACCAGCCTCCAACTCAGGCCTTTTTCTCCTATGTTTTACAGGCGATTTAAGAGACGCTTCTCTCTTCTTCGACTGATTTGTCTTGTTATCACGTGATGAATTCGCAGATGAATTTTCTGTAGTTCTCTTTCGTCCCTTCCTCATTTTTGACGAATTTATCTTGTTCTTTCCCTCTGGTATGGATACCAATGACGGTTCAGCTCCCACTGCTACATTAATCTTCTTCTTCTCAACAGAGGAAGGTTGATTCAGCGTCATTCGGTTCTTTCCATTCACAAGATCATCAATATTTTGAAGGTCACTTTTAAATTCTTTCTCCTTCTCACTGCCTTTACCTTTACCCTTTTTCGTCATTCGTTGACATGCACGAATATTTGAACCATCACCTAGAGTGTTAACCGTATGGTTGATTATTATTAATCATTAGAAGATAAAAAATAAGTAGAAAAACTATGAAATATGATGAAATTTCGATGCTAATTATGTTCTTGATGATGATGTTCATTTTGTTGTTAATAGTAATGTTGATGATGATTTAGATGTAGATGTTGATGATGATGATAATGATGATAATGATGTTGATGATGTTGATGATGATGATGATGATGATGATGATGATGATGATGATGATGATGATAATTTTGATGTAGTTCTTGATGATGATGGTGATGTTGTTTAAGTGAATGATGAATTTGATTTTGATGTTAATATTGATCTTGATGTTGATGTAAATGTTGATGTTAACTTAAACTTTCCTATTCATCGTTGGTGTCGTCGTTAAATTTGCTATTCATCGTTGATTCTCTTCGCGAATAGTGCGAAAAATAAATCCTCAGCAATTAATTCACACAGTCCATGATCAAATGTAATTAATTGCTCAATTTTATCTGAAATTATGATAAATGATCCATGCATACCTATCCATATTGAATTATTTTCATATTGAAATCTAAATCTACCACAATCATCTGAAACTCTCCCACAATCTGCAAGCGTCAACATATTATTACCTACTACGTAATGATATTTTGACGCTTGCTGTATAATAGAAACATAGTATGTTTCTATTATATTTTATACAATATTAATCTTTGACCAATACTCGAATAACACAAATGTTTAATAACTTTTGTTTTATAATCTTCTGTTGAACAATGATATGTAATTTATTCTATTGTATGTACGTCAAATGTTGTTTCTTCGCTTAGATGAATTATCCAATCATTTTTTCTAGCATTTGATTCAAATATTACATAGTGTAATGATTTTGCTTTAAATTTAGCTCCATTAGGTGCTTCGTGAGGACATGGTACGACTATTGCGTTGTATATTTTTGACGTTATCATATTGTTTTCAAAAACATTTAAATAAAGTACTTCATCTGTTACAACTTGTATCATCCACATATGTTCTGGTATATCTGATGATTTTAATTTAGATATTACACGGAGTGAATTTGATTTTACTAATTTTCCATTCATTCCAGGTGTTACATATCTAAAATGCATTTTAATTTCCATGTTCATTCCTTGCGTTATTATTGATGCTGATTCACTTGATCTTCCGCTTCTTCCACCAAGTCCATCATCATCATCATCAACATCATCATTATCATTATCATTATCATTATCATTATCATTATCATTATCATTATCATTATCATTATCATTATCATTAT
>JAULBU010013923.1:0-44469 GCA_032358235.1 Odonthalia washingtoniensis | reverse complement strand
TCATGAGTTATCAGGGCAAAAAAATTCTCCTTCATATATAGAAAACAGTGATCGCAAGGCCATGCTTTTCCATACCTCAAAAATAAAAAAAACAATCTTAAATAGTTTAGATTAAGCTAACCTCTTCACGTGTAATAGGGGTTGTTTGTCAAAAATAAAATCTGTATAATTGTTTTGTAAAAATTAAAAAAAAGAATATAGCCCATGGCTTTTGTTGCAAATGTAGAACAAAAACAAACCTACTTTATGAGTGAAGCTTTTGAAGAAAGCTTAAAAGGGAGGCTGTTAGCGCCGCCAAATCCGTGGGTGGGTTGCGTCATTGTTAAACATGGTGAAATCATTGCTCGAGGGCATCATTTAGGGCCTAAAACAGATCATGCCGAAATCATGGCTCTCAAGCAGGTGGGAATTGAAGCCTGGGGCGCTGCAATGTATGTGACGCTAGAACCTTGTCCAACTTTTGGTCATACCCCTCCTTGCACAGATGCTATTATTGCAGCTGGAATTAAAAGAGTCGTTGTTGGAATTTTAGATCCAGACCCAAGTGTCAGAGGAAAAGGGATAGAGCGTTTGCAAAAAGCAGGCATAGAAGTGGAAGTGGGTGTTTTAGATGAAAAAATTAAAACCTCTTTAGCTTCTTATTGTCATCATCGTGAAACGGGGCTTCCTTTTTGTATCTTAAAGGCTGCCATTAGCATGGATGGTAAAATAGCTGCTAAAGATGGTTCTTCTATTTGGATCACTGGAGAGCAAGCTAGAGAAGATGTTCATTTACTCAGGGCCAGTTCTCAAGCCATTCTAGTAGGAACAAATACAGCTTTAGAAGATCATCCGAGATTGACTGTGCGTGGCCTCAAAGAAGTCTTTAATCCTCCGTTACGGGTTGTTTTAGATGCTAAAGGTAAAACCAAGCCTGAAGGAGATTTGTTTAATACTAGTTTAGCTCCTACGATGGTTGTGACTTCAGACAAAGTGGACACAAAGAAAAAGCAAGAATGGATCGAAAGTGGCTGCGAAGTTTTAACAGTGCCGTTTAATGATAAAAAAACAGGTTTAGATCTTCGTTATCTTTTAACGGCTTTAGGTAAAAGAGGAGTTCTGCAGCTTTTAGTAGAAGGAGGATCCAAAATGTTTTCTAGTTTAATTAGTGAAAAATTAACAGATCGTTTAGTGCTCTATATGGGTAGTTGTTTACTTGGTGCTGAAGGAGTATCCTTATTTTCTAAACCAAAGCTTGAAAATATAGATGATGCTATCCGCATGCATTTAAAAGATTTTAGCCGTTTTGGTAAAGACGTTCGATTGGATTATACGTTTTAAAATGTTTACAGGAATTATTAAAGAAATAGCGCAAATCAAAAGCGCAGAACTCATTAATGGGATTCTTAATTTAAAAATTAAGAGCGCGCTATTTAAAGAAGGGCAAATAGGAAATTCATTTGCAGTGAATGGGGTCTGTTTGACTCAAATTGCTTATAAGAAAAAAATAGCTACGTTTGAAGCAGTTGAAGAAACCTTAAATAAGACTCATTTGGGAAATTTAAAAGAAAGCCAACTTGTTCATTTAGAAGAGGCCATGAGAGCAGGGTCTACTTTAGATGGCCATATTGTCCAAGGACATGTTGATGGAGTGGCTCGTTTGTTAGAGATTTCTAAAGATTGTTTAAGAGTCCAAGTTTCAGATGATTTTAAAAAGTATTTAATCCATAAAGGTTCTGTAACACTCGATGGGGTTAGCCTGACGATCGCTCAAATCCAAGACAATGAGCTTACAGTGGCCTTAATCCCTCATACTTACGAAAACACTCTTTTTAAAACAAAAGAAAGAGGCGATCCTATCAACATTGAAATAGACATGTTTGCTAAGATGATTTTTAAATATTTAGACCAAATCAAACTCGCAGAGGAGAGCCATTCATGAAATTTGCAACTATCGAAGCTGCTATTGAAGATATTAAAATGGGGAAACCTGTTATTGTTGTCGATGATGAGGGCCGAGAAAATGAAGGTGATTTAATTATAGCTGCGGCAAAAGCAAATGCTGAAAACATTGGGTTTATGATTCGCTATACGAGTGGAATCTTATGTGTACCTATGTTAGAGGCAGATTTAAAGCGTTTAAATATTCCTATGATGGTAGAAACAAATACAGAAAAACATCGAACTGCTTTCACGGTCTCAGTCGATGCCAAAGATACTACTACGACGGGTATTTCAGCTAAAGATCGCTGCACAACGATTCAAACCTTGCTTAATCCTCAAACACAGCCTGAAGACCTATTGAGACCGGGCCATGTCTTTCCTTTAAAATGTAAAAGTGGAGGAGTCCTCAAGCGCGCAGGTCATACAGAAGCTAGTGTAGATCTTGCCATTTTGGCAGGTCTTTTTCCAGCTGCAGTACTTGCTGAAATTATTAATGAGAATGGTTCTGTTTCTAGCAGACAAGAAATCGAGAGATTTTCTAAAGAACATCATTTAAAAGTAATTTGTATTGCCGATCTTGTACGGTTTAGGCACAGTCATGAAAAATTAGTGGTTCGAAACACCACGACAAAGATTCCAACTGAGTTTGGAGAATTTACAGCGTATTCTTATACTTCATTATTAGATGATACAGAACATATTGCACTGGTTAAAGGAGATCTAAGCCTACAAAAAGAAGTTTTAGTACGTGTCCATTCAGAATGTTTAACAGGTGATGTGTTTGGTTCTAAGCGCTGTGATTGTGGAAATCAATTAGAGCTTGCCTTAGAAAAAATAGCCCAAGAAGGTTGCGGCGTTTTAGTTTACTTGCGAGGACATGAAGGGCGAGGAATTGGTTTAAAGCACAAGCTAAGAGCTTATCATTTGCAAGATCAAGGCTGTGATACTGTAGAGGCTAATCAAAAGCTGGGTTTCCCTATTGATTCTAGAGAATATGGGGTAGGCGCTCAAATTTTAGTCGACTTAGGTGTTACCAGTATGCGATTAATGACTAATAACCCTGCCAAGTACAGTGGACTTTCCGGATACGGACTTGAAATTGTTCAAAGAATACCCCTGTTTTCTGAGCCTACTTCAGAGAATCTAAAATACTTGATGACGAAAAAACAGAAAATGGGTCATTTATTATCCTAAAAATGAAAAGTAAAATCTAAATGGAACCTAAAAAAATTAAAATAGCTGTTGTGATTAGTCGCTTTAATGAAGAGATCACACAAGCAATGCTAGAAGGGGCTTATCTCTGCGCAGATCAACAAGGTCTTAAACGTGATCAAATGGAAGTTGTTTGGGTACCTGGAGCCTTTGAATTGCCTTTGATTGCTAAAAAAATGGCTCAAACTAAATACTATGATGCCGTTGTTTGTTTAGGCGCTGTTTTGCAAGGAGAGACAAAACATTTTGACTATGTATCAACCGCTGTGACTCACGGGTTAACACAAGTAGCTTTAGAGCAAAAGTTGCCTATTTTATTCGGTATTCTAACTTGTGACTATTCTCAAGCTATTTTTCGTACACAAGGAGAGAACAATAAAGGCTACCATACATTTAAAGCAGCTTTAGAAATGATTGATGTTTGTGAACAAATTTCACAAAAAGAGCAAAATTTTTTGCAGTAAATGATCCAATTTGTTTAATTGGCTATTAAATCTTTAGCCTAACCCCTATCAGGATAGGATGGATTTTATGGTAAAATTTAGACCCGTCAAAGAAAATTCTTTTAAAGAATATTTTTCCTATTTTATCAACCCATTTTTTAACCGTTCTCTATTTGCTGAATCAAAAGCCGATCATCGATATAAAAAAACAAAAGCAGCAAAAAACATTTCAAGCTACTTTAATCGTTTTATTTCAGACACCAGTGTCAAACAAGTCTATAAGGTCTTAGAGTTTTTACATCAGAGTTCAACGTATGATTTTGAACAGCAAAAAAAACAGGGGCTAATTCCTAAAGGATTACACCCTTTAGAAGAAAAAGAGTGGATCATTGAGTATCTAAAACCACGCATCGATAACTTTAATGCAGAAAGTGCTTGGCTTGTCATGGTCAACATGGGGCATCGAGATAAGTATATGCGGTTTTTGTCTCGCTCAGAGTGCCTCAATCGCTTTGAAATCTTTGTTCAAAATTACTTTTTTGCCTCTCTTCCTGAATCGATGCTCGTTGAAATCTTTTTACTAGCCTACGATGGAGAAGAGGTCGAAAGGAAAGAGAAGCTAGAACATTTAATGGAATGTTTGTGTCATAAACAAACTGTTAAACTCATCGATACACTTAAAAAAACCATTGCAGATGCTAGACACTGGGTTGCCTATTGTGAAATCCTTTTGGGATTTATGCGCAATGCGCAAATCAAAAGTGTGCTCAGCGTTTTACCTAATGAGCTAGAAGACCTAGCTCTCAAAAAACTATATCCCTACGATATTATTGAAGTTGTTGAACAAATGGAAGACGCTCATCAAAAAGAGAGAATGATCCAGAAGGTTTTGAAAAATCGCAAAGATTGGTGGAGAGATTTTTCTCATGATGAAGTTTATCAAGCTCTTTCTATTTTGAATTCTCGATAGAAGATAGTATGTGGTTCTTCCAAGCAATTCAAGATCTTTTGCCCATTTCAAAGTCACTCGCTGATCGAATAGAAAACTACTCTATTGATAGTCGAAAAATCACATCTAAGAGTCTTTTCTTTGCTTTAAAAGGAGAGCGAGTCGATGGACACCAATACTTATTGCAAGCAGAGCAAAATGGGGCTATTGCAGCTGTTGTAGAAAAGAAACCAGCTGTGATGCCTAAAAATATGGAACTCATTTATGTAAAGGATGTGAAAAATACTTTGCAAATGCTGGCTCAAGCCATTGTTCTTTTTTGGAAGCCAAAAATTATTGCTGTCACAGGATCATTGGGAAAAACATCGACCAAAGATTTTTTAATGGAGATGCTCAAAAAAAAATATTCAATCAATGGAACTCCAGGTAATTACAATAGTCAATTAACTCTGCCTCTAACCATTTTAAATACAAAGATTCCAGCAGAATATCTAGTTTTGGAAATGGGGATTGATAGACCACTCGAAATTGACCGTCTTATAGAGATAGCTCCCCCTCATGGCGCTATTTTAACCATGCTTGCCCATGTGCATGTTGAATCTTTTGGCAGCTTTGAAAAATTAGCAGATGAAAAAATGAAAATTTTTGATCATTTGCATACAGAGCTTGGGATTTATAATTTGGATATGCCTTTTGCAGAAAAAATTCTTCAGAAAAAGCGATTAAAGACCCAGATTAGTTATTCATTAAAAGATGAAAGAGCAGACTATTTTTTGAAACTAGAAGAGGGGCAGTTTAAAGTTTTTAAAAATCAAAAATTATTGCTTAAAGCAAAATCTCCTTTTTTTGATTTTAAAAGCCATTATAACCTTTTAGCAGCGATTGCGATGGCAGATCAACTCGGTGTAGATTTACCGATGATTAAAGAGGTGATTCCTAATCTAAAGCATGCTCCCAATCGACTTGAAAAGATTCAGAAAAATGGAATCACCTTTATTTGTTATGCCTATAACGCAAATCTAGATTCTATGGAAAATGCTTTGCAAGCTCTGCGAAAAGAAAAAGGACGTAAAATTGCAATCCTATCCGATATGGTAGAACAAGGGGCCTATCAAGAGGAAAATCATCAAAAACTACTGCAAGTAGCCCTTGAAAATGCAGATGTCTTAATCGGATTAGGTCAAGGTTTAAAAGAGATGGGATCAATTTGGAAAAAAAGTAAAAAAAGATGGGCTTTTTTTCTTTCATATTCCAATATGCTAGCTTATATTTTTAAATTGATCCGAAAGGGAGATGTTATTCTTTTAAAAGGATCAAGAAAAAGTGCCCTCGAGAGAATCTTAAATGATCTTAATTTTAATTAACTTGCTCAAAGGCTTTCAACTCAAAATACCCTCCGTATTTGAATACTATTCTTTTCGGATGAGTATGGCAGCTATTACTGCGCTGGTTCTAACCATTTTTTATGGTAAGGTCTTTATTAAGAAACTCTATGAGCTTAAAATAGGACAGCCAATTCGAAAGGAAGAGTGTCCACTTTTAGGCAAACTACATGAAAAGAAAGAAGATACCCCCACCATGGGCGGTATTTTGATTTTATTTTCAATGTTGATTTCGTTGCTGTTATGGATGGATTTAACCCATCCTTTTACAATCATACTTCTAATTACAACTCTCTTTTTGGGAGCCATTGGAGCGTGGGATGATTATTTAAAACTTAAAGGCAAAAGTAGTAAAGGATTAGCAGGAAAAAAGAAGTTTGTTATGCAAACAGTTTTTTCTCTTATTTTAGGCTGCTATTTATTAGGTCCTTATTCCACGGAATATGGTTCTTATATGTCATGGCTTTATATTCCTTTTGTTAAAGGACCCCTCATTTATTTTCATGGTATCATGAGCATCCTTTTAGTTTTGTTTTGGATCTTTGTCATCAATGGTTCATCGAATGCTGTGAATTTAACAGATGGGTTAGATGGACTGGCTGCAGGTAACCTCATTATGGTTGCCAGCTCTTTTGCCTTAATTGCTTTTGTAACCAATCACTACTCTGTTTCTCAATATCTGAATATTCAATATATTGAGGGAAGTGGTGAAATTGCCATTTATCTCTCTGCACTTGTCGGTGGATGTTTAGGATTTTTATGGTATAACAGCCATCCTGCCCAAGTCTTCATGGGAGATACGGGGTCCCTGCCCCTGGGAGGAATCATTGGAGTAAGCAGCATTTTACTGAGACGAGAACTCTTACTTGCTATTATTGGAGGCATTTTTGTAGCTGAAGCTGTCTCTGTTATTTTACAGGTAGGTAGCTATCGTTTGCGCAATAAAAAAAGAATTTTTCTGTGTGCGCCACTGCATCATCACTTTGAATATTTAGGTTGGCCTGAAACAAAAGTTGTATTGCGATTTTGGATTGTAGGGTTTTTATTGTCTGTTGTTGGGGTTCTATCACTTAAATTTCAATAATATGAGTAACTTTTCGAAACAGCTCGTTTTGATCCTAGGATTTGGTAAAAGTGGAAAATCTTTATTACAATTTTTTATAGCAAAAGGGGCTAGAGTCATTATCTATGATGATAAAGTCCTTACTGACGTCGATAAAGATTCTTATTTATTTTATCATAAAATCGAGGATCTCCCTTTTAATAGAATAGATTTGATAGCCTGCTCTCCAGGTGTATCGCCGGAGCATAAAGTCCTTTTAGAAGCTAAAAAGCAAGGCATCCCTATTCGAGGAGAGATGCAAATAGGGCTGGATGCATTAAAAAATAAGATCATTGGAATTACTGGAACCAATGGAAAGTCCACTTTAACCAGTTTGATTGCTCATTTGCTCAATCATGCAAAAGTGCCAGCCAAAGCTGTTGGCAACATAGGTATCCCCATTACTTCTATAGAGGGGCAAGTTTCAGAGGAAGACATTTTAGTCGTAGAGTTAAGTTCATATCAAATTGATACTCTAGAAAAGCGCTGTATAGATTTTGGACTCATTCTTAATATTACTCCTGATCACCTCACTCGTTATGGAACATTCTTAAATTATGCCCAGTCCAAGTTGAGACTTCAAAGTTTGATTAAAGAAAAAAATCGGTTTTTTTGTTCTGAGCAAATTATTCAAGATTGGCCAAATGAGATAGACCGCTCTCAAGTGGAGTTTTTTGATTCTTATTATGATCATTATTTAAAAGAACTTGGACAAATAACAAGCAGTATCAGTCCATTTGAAAAACAAAATATTTCAGCTGCAATAGCTATATGTAAACAATTTAAGCTTAATGCAGAGCAGCTTCACGAGGGTCTTAAAACTTTTCAAGGCCTTCCTCATCGTTGTGAATTTGTAAGGACGATTCATGGAGTTGATTTCTATAATGACAGTAAAGCTACCAATATAGAATCGATGATCAAAGGTCTGATGGATCTAAACAAACCTATTCATATAATTATGGGAGGGGAAGATAAAGGACTTGACTATTCGAGACTAAAACCCTATTTTTTTAATAAAGTTACAGAAATCTTTTTTATCGGAATTGCTAAAGAAAAAATGGCTAAAGTATTTGAAAATGATTATGATGTTTTTTTATGCTCATCACTTGAAGATGCTGTAAGAATGGCTTATCAGAAGAGTCAAAAAAATGAGATTGTTCTCTTATCACCAGGAACTTCAAGTTTTGATATGTTTAAAAATTTTGAGCACCGTGGGGAAGAATTTAAACGGATCGTAAAGCAACTAGCAGGAGAAATAGAATGAGCCGTCGAGACACAATTATTATCGCTGTATTAATCAACGCCTGTTTACTGGTTGTTCTTTTTGCAACGTCCATTACTAGAAAAGAAGAACCTCATTATGCTTCTAACCATGAGCTTCCTTTCAGCCCTCCAGCACAAAATATCAAATTTGAAGATATTGAAAGATCACTTGTTCAAGATACGAAATCTTTCGATGAAACATTTCCTCTTCAAGCTCCTTTGATCACTCAACCTCAACCTGCTAAGACGAATCATTTACCCATTCTTGCCGAAGAGAAGATGCCAGCTAAAGAAGAACCTAAAAATGCAAAATACATGGAAGTCACCGTTAAAAGTGGAGATTATTTAGAACGCATTGGTCGAGAAAATAATGTTTCAGCTGCTGAGATCATGAGTTATAATAATTTGAAAACAACTCAATTGCGAATTGGGCAGGTTTTACGTATTCCTGTCAAAGAAGAGAGTGGACACAAAGCAAAAACACCCATTAGACAGTATGTCGTAAAAGTGGGCGATACTCCATGGAAAATTGCTAATGATCACAATATGAAGTTAGAAGATCTTTTAAAAATTAACCACCTAGATAAAGAATCGTCTAAGCAACTACAACCAGGCGATACTTTATATATTCGGTAATGACTTTCTTTGAGAGAAAAATTTCTTGGCAAACTTTTTGCCTGCTTGCTGTGACTTCCATCATTTTTATGATGGGGGTGATCATGGTTTTTAACGCAAGTTCGGCAAGCGCTTTAGAGCAACATGCTTTTCATAAAAGACACTATGCCCTCCTTCGCCAATTGATGAACTTTGTTGTTGGCTTAATGATTTGCTATGCCTTTTGGAAAATAGGCTACTATGAACTCATTCGTTTAAGCCCTCTATTAATGGTGCTTATTTCTTTAAGCCTATTGTTAGTTTTTGTTCCAGGTATTGGTCGTTGTGTTAATGGTTCTAGAAGATGGATTGTCATAGGAAGCTTTGTAGGGCAACCTTCTGAATTTGTCAAAATTGTTATGCCTCTTTATTTCATTCATTCGGTCATGACTAAAGAGCGCAGCGCCAAAGAACTACTTAAAATATTTGCGGTTATTTGCGTTCCTATCGTGCTAGTGCTCATAGAGCCTTCCAATGGAATTACAGCGATGCTTGCAGCCACCTTCATTGTGCTAATGTTTCTCAGTCGTATTTCTTATAAATGGTGGCTGTGGCCTATCTTAGTTTTTCTGATGATGGGATCGATTGCTGTTTTAAAAGTCCCCTATATTCAAGCTAGAATCCAAAGCTATTTGCATCCAGAGAAAGATCTTTTAGGCAGAGGGCATCAACCTTTTCAATCTAAGATAGCAATGGGCTCTGGTGGAGCTTTAGGAAAGGGGCTCGGTCAAAGCATGCAAAAACTGAGTTACCTGCCAGAAGCGCAAAATGACTATATTGCGGCAATTTTTGCTGAAGAGGTTGGTTTTGTAGGAATTTTTTTCTTAATCACCCTTTATATGATAGTCAGTTTTCTAGGTTTTTCCATTGCTTTAGGAGCAACCACAGTGCAAGGTTCTGTACTAGCAGCAACTCTGACATTTTCTTTAAGCCTTCAATCCTTTCTAAATTTAGCAGTTGTCTCAGGCATCTTACCAAGTACGGGCTTAAATCTACCCTTTTTTAGTCAGGGTGGTAGTTCTCTTCTTGCGAATATGATTGCTTTAACACTCTTGCTCAATGTAGGTTACTATGCAAAGAAAAATAAAGAAGTCAAATGGGTCGCAAAGTTCTAATATGTAGTGGGGGAACAGGAGGACATCTTTTTCCTGCGCAATCTTTAGCCAGACAACTGCAAAAAGAAGACTCCATTGAGATCTTGTTTGCCGGGGGTAATCTTTCAACTAATAAGTATTTTGATTCTTCTACCTTTCGTTATTTAGATATTAGCTGCGCTCCTCTTTCATTCAAGCAAGGCTTTTCCATCATGAGCAACGGTCTAAAGATTTTAAAGGGTGTTGTAGAAAGCCTGCGTCTGATACGAAAATACCAACCTGATTTAATCATTGCTTTTGGGAGTTATCATACTTTCCCCACTCTTCTGGCCGCCTGTTTAAGTAAAAAAAAGTTTTTCCTTCACGAACAAAATAAACAAATGGGGATCGTCAATCGCTTATTTGCTAAAAAAGCAAAAAAAATCATGGTCAGTTTCCCAGACACAGAGCCTTTTTATAGTCATAGTGACTATGTGAAGATGCCTCTTAAATTTGAAAGAGATATTCATTTAGATAAAAAGCAAGTTTTGCAATCACTCCATTTAAGCCATTCTTTAAAAACGATTTTAATCTGCGGAGGCTCTCAAGGATCCCTCAGTATCAACCAGACGTTTATTGAGGCGATTCAATATCTGAAAGAGTTTCAATTTCAAGTAATTCATTTGGTCGGTTTTAAGGAAAGTATTCAGAGTGTCAAAGATTTTTATCAGAAAGAAAAAATCCTAGCTTATGTCAAAGAATTTGATCCTAATATCCATAAGTATATGCAAGCTTGCGACTTCATGATTTCTCGTTCGGGTGCTTCTGCCATTGCTGAACTTTTTGAATTGAAGCTTCCCTCTATTTTAATTCCTTATCCCTACGCGAAAGGTCATCAAGAGCACAACGCTGATTTTATGCAAAATATTGTCAAAGGAGGGGTGAAACTTTTAGAAGAAACCTTATCAGCCCCTTTGCTTGCTGAGAGAATCATCCAATTTTTTAATGATGAAAATATTGAAAAGTATCGGCATCATATGCATCAATACCAAGAATATCATTTAGTGAAAGATTTTTCTGAAATTGTCAAAATGGAGCTAAATTTAAATGAAAAAAAATAACTTCCATTTAATTGGAATTGGCGGCATCGGCATGAGCGCTTTAGCGCATTTGCTCTTAGCTCAAAAGTATACAGTCTCAGGAAGTGATCCCTCTCAAAGTGATATCTTAGTAGGGTTATCGGCAAAAGGAGCTTCCATATTTGAAGGGCATCATGCTCAAAATATTGAAGCGAAAGAAACCACGGTTGTCTATAGCACCGCTATTGCAGAAACAAACCCAGAGATTGTCCAGGCTAGAAGTCTTGGATGTAATTTATGGCATCGCTCAGATCTCTTGGCACATCTCATGCACCCTTATCAATCGATTGCCATTACAGGCACCCATGGCAAAACAACTACATCGGCCCTAGTATCTCATGTGCTGATGGTAGCCAATCAATCACCCTCCTTTATGATAGGGGGGCTTTTGCGTCCCCAGAATATCAACGGGCTTGCAGGCGATGGAAAATATTTTGTTGCTGAGGCTGATGAAAGCGATAAATCTTTTTTAAAATATTTTCCCCACTATTCCATTATAACCAATGTGGAAGCAGACCATTTAGATCACTATAGAGATTTAGAAGAGATCAAGGACTCTTTTAAGCAGTTTATCACTCAGGTCAAGACATCTCTGGTCTGGTGCTATGATTGTAAAACTCTTCAAGAAATCTCTCCTAAGGGAATAAGTTATGGCTTTCATGAAAAAGCTGATATTAGGATTACAAGGGCCGAGCAAAAGGGTTTTAAATGCTCTTTTGATCTGTGTATTTTAGGAAAAGATTATTTAAATATTGAACTGCCCATGATTGGAAAGCACAATGTTTTAAATGGAGCCGCAGTCTTTGGTTTAGCTTTAAAAATCGGCATAGATGAAGCTTTCATTCGTCAAGGGTTGGCAAGCTTTTCTGGAGTGAAACGAAGAGCTGAAAAGATTGGAGAGCATCACAACATCCAAATTTTTGATGATTACGCTCATCATCCCACAGAGCTACGCTGCATGCTTAAAAGCTTTAAAGAAGCTTTTCCAAAAAGAAGAGTCATCGCTTTGTTTCAACCTCACCGATACTCAAGATTATTACCTTTTCAAGAAGAATTTGCCCATTCTTTTGAAGATGCTGATGAAGTTTGGCTAACAGATGTTTATGCAGCTGGAGAGACATTTTCAGGAGAGTTTTCAATAAAAAATTTAGCTTGCCAAGTTGAAAAGGCTTCAAAAACAAAGACTCACTATGTCGCAAAAAAAGAACTCTTAAACTTTTTTTCTAAAGAGATCCGTCCTTTTGATGTTTTAATCACTGTTGGAGCAGGAGATATTACCTCTTTTGGTAAAGAGGCTTTGAAAGAACTGCAAGCTAAAGGAAGTACATTAAAGCTTGCGATGATTTGTGGATCCATTTCCTACGAACATTATGTTTCTTTATTCTCTAGTCGTTTTATTATCGAAAATTATAACGCTGACTTCATGGAGCTTAAAATATTTAGAATTTTACCGACAGGGCAATGGACAATCTGTGATAAGCAGTTAAATAGTATTCAGAATCTTACGATGATAGAGGTTGTGCAAGAGTTGCAAGAATGTGATGTGGTCTTGCCTGTTCTTCATGGACGGTGTGGAGAAGATGGAATGATCCAAGGATTTCTAACAGCTTTGCAAGTGGCTTATTGCGGAACTTCATACTCTCAAAGCGCTTTAAATATGAATAAAATCTGGATGAAACTTTTTGTTGAGCAATTGAAAATTCCAGTTCCTAAGGGGCTTGATTTTTCAAAAGAAGAATGGCTTAGCGATTTGCCAAATTGCCTGACTGAAATTGAGAAGAAGCTGCCTTTTCCTATCGTTGTCAAACCCGCCTCTTCAGGGTCGACTCTGGGAGTTTCATTTGTTAATAATAAAGTCGATTTAATTAAAGCAATTGAGGATGTTTTTGCCATGGACACGCAGGTTGTCATTGAAGAGCAAATCTTTGGTAAAGATTTAGAAGTTTCCTGTTTTGAAACAGAAGAGGGGCTCGTCATTACCCATCCTGGAGAGGTAAGATCAGATGTTCGTGAGTATAACTATGTCGCTAAGTATAGCCAAAACCCCATTGAAAAAATTGTTAGAGCAAATATTAGTACAGAATTAGCAGAGAGCTGTAGGGCGCTAGCTAAAAAAATATACTGCGCTATGCAAATTAAGAGTTATACGCGGATTGATTTTTTTCTGACTCAAGATGGGCAGCTGATATTTGCCGAGGTAAATACTCATCCTGGGATGACGCCGCGCAGTCTTTTTCAACGCACTTTGATCTCTCATGGCATCGAAGCTAAAGAAGTTATCAACCAAATGGTCATTGATGCAATGTATCGCCGCCGCCAAGATTATAAAAAATCTTTGCAGATAGGGCAATATTTAGAATTAATCAAAGATGTTACCCATGCAAAAAAGACTTAAATTTGCAGAAGCCCTTTGGACAATTGCTTTATCGATCATTCTATTTTCTGGGATTCCCGCAGGGATTATTTTTGGATTTAGATATCACCAAAAGAGCAGAAGAGAAAATAACCAATTTGTAATTAGCAAGTTAGTTCAAACAGGCCCTGTTAAAGAAGCTCTTAAATCAGAGCATTTAGAAGAGTTACTTGCTTTATCTATTGATCACCCTAAAAATATTTATTCTTTTGATCTTAAAGAGGCAAGGCAAAGGCTTTTAAATAGTGGGGTCATTGAAGAAGCACATTTATTTATTGAATTTCCAGATACGCTCGTTGTGGATTATATCGCTAGAGAGCCAATAGCCTACATCTCAGATTATCAAAATCTTGTTGTTGATAGGCATGGAACTTTTTTCCCACTTACCCCTTTTTATACCCCTAAAATTTTACCTAATATTTACTTAGGAATGAAATTGAGCCAATTAAATTATGGAACTCAAATCGGGGATGAAAAATTAAAAGTAGCCTTGGAAATTTTTCAGTATTTTCAAGAGAGAAACTTTTCAAAACAAAAGATAAAAACCATTGACGTCTCCCAATTTAGGGCAAACAGCTTAGGCAAGCAAGAGATTGTCGTTCACCTTTTTGAAGAGCTGGGTAAAAAAGACTATCAGAGATACCTCAGATTATCTCCAACTAACTACCTTGAAGAGTTAGACCACTATATCAGTTTAAAACAAATGAGTATGGCAGAAGATTTCATTGTGGATCTTCGACTGTTACCTAATGCTTATTTGACCCCTATTAAAGAAGAGATGGCAAATAACAATCATTAATTAAAATATAATGGTTGATAACGTTTGCACAAAATTATATTTATGTTAGCCTCATGTTTAAAAATTAACCTTTTTTTAATATGGGTCAGATAAAATCGCATAATGAAAAACTCAAGCAAATTTTGCGTGGTGTTTATCAACCTGAGTTAGAAAAAATCTTTAATGAGTCAAATATTCAAAAAAAAATTATTGTTATTGCAGGGCCCACTTGTGTTGGAAAAACAGATCTCTCGATCAAAATTGCCAGTCGACTCGGAGGGGAAATCATTAATGCTGACTCGATGCAAGTATTCAAGGGATTGGATATTGGAACTGCAAAGCCAAGCCTTGAAGAGCGCGGGCTTGTCCCTCATCATCTAATAGATATCCGGGATGTTCAAGAGCCTTTTACAGCTGTAGACTTTTACCGAGAAACTCAACTAGCTTGTGATTCTATTTTTGCTCGAAATCGTGTTCCTGTCATTGTCGGAGGGACCGGTTTTTATCTTCATGTTCTTCTCTATGGCCCTCCTAAAGGTCCCCCTTCGGACCCCGAGCTGCGACAAAGCTTAGAAAAGGAAATGGAAAGGTTTAGTCCTGAGGCGATGTATGATCGATTGGAAAAAATTGATCCTGTTTATGCCAAGACAATTACATGCCATGATAGAGTTAAAATTATCAGGGCTTTTGAAATTATTACTTTGACTCAGAAAAAAGTAAGTGATTTTCCTTGGAATCAAAAAAAAGAGCCCCTCAATTACAATTTTCGCTGCTGGTTTTTGTTTAGAGCACGTGAAAATCTCTATCAACGGATTAACAATCGCTGTGATCAAATGCTGCGAGAAGGGTTTATTGAAGAGGTCATTGCCCTTAAAAAAATCAACTTTGAGCAAAATCGCAGTGTGTCTCATGCAATAGGATATCGCCAGGCTTTAGAATATTTAAAAACAGAGCAAACAGATGTAGATTATCAGTATTTTAAAGAGCAATTTAAAAAGGCAACACGTCATTATGCAAAGAGGCAATTTACATGGTTTAGGAAAGAACCAGAATTTAAATGGTTAGATTTAGACTTACATGACTCAGAAATCGCCTTGGATCTGATAGCGCAAGATTATTTAAGCCAAGATCCTAAGAATTAGTCTTGAACGTTCTGGTCAAATTCGCTATATTAATGATAAAAGCACATCAGAGATAAAAGTATGCACGAAAAGAACTTGTCAGAGTTGGTTTCCTATAATGTAGATGATTATATTAAAGAACTTTCAAAATATGAGCATGCTGAAGATCGCATTGAAAAGATGTTGGAATATACAAAGTTGCAGCTATCTCATGGGGAAATACACCCACTCTCTCGTTTTTGGAAGATGAGAAAGTATTGTTTGGATCATTTTAAAGTGACGATTCCTATCGCAAAGCGTCTAAAACTCTGGAAGAATTATTGCCAACTCATTGATGAGATTATCAAACTTAAGCAACTCATCGATGAAAAAAGCTCTTTTGAGAAAGAACAAATAGAAGGAGCTCTTAAATCGATTGCTGATGATCTTGATCAGCTCGATGTCCTGATTGCAAATGAAACTTCTATTAATGTCCCAAAATGTCCGGCGATTGCTCAACATTCTGAATTTTATACGACAACTCAAAAAGAATTAAGTATTTACTCCTCATATGCTAAAAGGCTCAACGCTTTAAAAAAGGAAATTTTATCCTTAGATATTTCTTTTAAACGCAAACAAGAAATTTTGGATCAAATTCACGCGCTTTCAGATAGAGTATTTCCTGAGAAAAGAAGACTTCTCAATCTGATGAGCTCAACATACGCCAGTCACATAGATCGATTTGTGAAGCACTTTTTTAATCAAGACCACTTTAAAATACCTATCTATCAGCTTAAAGAGCAAATTAAACAACTACAGAACTTTGCAAAGCTCATCTCATTAAATGTAGATGCTTTCTCCAAAACAAGAGAGCAACTCAGTCAATGCTGGGATCAATTGAAAGCTTTTGAAAAAATCCAAAAGAAAGAAAAAGAAGAGAAGAAAGAACATAATGTTCAAAAATTTGACGACTTAAAAGAAAAAATAGACGATTTAAAGCAAGATAAGCAGAAACTAGCTCCCACGCAGCTTAATCAGGAAGCTCAGTCTTTAAACGCCTCTATTAAGAAAGAAGATTTATTAAAATTTCAAAAAAAACAATTGCTAAATGAACTTCATGCAATTGTTCCGCAAGAAACTCTTAGTAGCCCTTCTTCAGAAACATCTCCAGAGTTCGAAATGATTAAAAACGAACTTTATGAAATTGAGAAGCACATCACTCAGTGGGATTACCCAACGATTGACAGTAAGCTTAAGACAATTTTAAGTTATTATAAAACAGCCAATTTAGCAGACTCGTCTCTACTTCGCATTGAACGGGCTATTTTTACAATTAAAGAGGCCTTATTTAAAAAATTAAAAGTTGAATTGGAAGAAAGGGCTGATATTGAAGAAGTGTCTTTTCAATTAGACGCTTTTAAAGCCTTTTTGAAAGAGGGCATTGAAAGTTATAGAAAAGCATTAAGCAGCTCCAATCAAAGCATTGAAAAAGCAATGGTTTTTAATGACCTTCTAGTTCAATCGCGGGGTCTGTTGAACTCCTTAGAAAAAGTGATTGCTACTCATCAAGTTTAACATTTAGTTGAACTTGAATTCAAAAGGACCTAGCAAAAAAGCACAGAGTTTTGCTAGAAAAAAGTGATCGATAGAATCTTCATCATTATCTATTTCTGTAATGCAATGAACAGGGAAAAATTTTGCCGACTGCAGCAAATATTCCATAAGTGTGATCACTGTTTTTTTGAGAAGCTCAGAATCATCTTTGAGTTGATCAATAAAGTGAGACAGACTTTTGTGAGATCCTGGAGAAAACACCGGTTGTCCAATAATAGAATTTAACTTCACCGAAAAACTCGGAGCCCAATTTTCAATCTGAGAAACTTTAATCATTTTAAGTTGATTGAAAAGAAGTAGAATAAAAAGAGTTATATTAAAGTCTGTGGGGCCTAAAAATACCTGTGAGATCACATTTTCTAAATTCTCATAATGGTTATTTCTAAAGTAAAAACTATCCATAAAATCTGATTGCTGTGATTGCCAAACTTGGATCGCTTTTTTTGGCAAGAAAGTCACTTTTGTGTTAATAGTTTCTTCTAAAAACTTTTTGAGCTGTTTATTGTCATAAATAAAACAACTGCACAAGAAATCAATAATGATCTCATTGGACTTGGGTTCTTTTTGATGATAGGCTTGAATTAAATCAAAGAAATAACCTAGAAATTGTTCAAAAAAAGTTAGAGACAATAAAATAGCTAAAAATAAATCTTTAGTAGTTTTAGGTTCTGTCAGTTTTTCGAGATAAAAAGATAAAAAGTATTTATAGTTAAAGTTAATGGTAGACTCTAAAAAAAGATGTTTTAGCTGATGCAACTCTTCATTATTTTGAGCTCTTTCTAGTTCAATTAAATGAACAGAAAGCTCTCCTATGGTGGCATTCTGTGGCGTTTGAGTGTGCTCGGCTGCTTTCAAAACAGATTGATAGATTTCTGAAAAAATAGGATGGTCTTTATAAGGAGCAAAAATTTGAAGGGTTCTTTCGATCGTCAGATGATGTAAGTAATCCTTTGAGTGGGAAAAGGCAGCATTGAATTCTTCTTGGGTTTTTTTTAGTAATTCTAAGTAGTTATTTTTCAGGTACTCTTCTTTGTAAAGATTAGGATCAATAAATTTTTCAAGATATTGGTTAATGAATTTAAAAACTTTAAAATTAACTGCTTGATGATTTGAGGAGATTTGAGCCCCTTGCGCTTCGTACCAGGTTTGTCCGTTTTTAAAAATTTCCAAAAGCTTTAAAGAAATCAAAGAACTATTTTTGCAACACTTTTTAGTCGATAAAAGGGAGCCATCTGAAATATACATGATGGGAATTCCCAAGATGTCAGTCATGTGTTTAATGCAGGCTAAAGCATTTTTTCCTCCAAAGCTTGGAGCTACAATTTTTTGTAAAATAGAAAAGGACATACCATCAATGCAATAGATCTCTTGATCTGCAAATTGAGCCTCCTCGATGGAGGGGTAAGTACTGCTTTCATCATAAAAGGCAATTTTACATCCTTTGATGGGTCCTAATTCATTTTCATTCAAAGGAAAAATTTTTAACGCGATATCATATGTCTTATCTCTTGGAGAAGGTGTTAATTGAAAGTCTTTAATCCGATAAGTAGGGGTAGTAGGATTTGTGAGATCCAAATTAAGATAAACAAATGCTTGCTTAGAGATGCCTTCGATCACATTGTGCACACTTTGAGATAGTTTATGTGCTGGATTTTTTGTTTCATAGTAAGGTAGAGGAGGGTTATTGCTCTGAAAGGGGAGTGTGATCTTTTTTAAAGACATAATGGATCTTCTATTAAGGAGATATAACTATAAAACTGATTTTATTTTAATAAAATCTGAAAGAAAAACTTGATAAGGATTAAAGAACTATAAAGTTAATTTAAAATCCAAAAAATAAAGTTTAGGCAAAAAATATACAGAATCCAAACTAAATAGGGTAGAAGTAAAATACCAGCAAAAATTCTTAATTTAAAGAAGTAGATCACCATCATAAAGACGATGACAGTAACGAGCAAAGAGGTGACTACTGCCCACCCAATTTGGTGATAATGAAAAAATAAATAGGACCAATAACCACTTAAAAGAAGTTGAAGCCAAAAGAGAACATAAGCTTTAGAGCGACTTTTTGTAGCTTGTTTATAAAGATAAATCAGCCAAATAGATAAGGTCATGAGTATATATAGAATGGCCCAAATAGCTGCTAATACTGAAATCGGAAGGAGAATGCGGGGCTTTTTTAAAGCTGCAAACCAAATCTGCATTGAATGTGCTATAACATCCGCTGAAAAGATCTGCACAAATAAAATAGGGATATACCACAAAATTAAAGAGATCCACTGGCTGGGTTTGGCAAATTTCTTCTTCATTTGTTGAAATAAAATAAGTTATAGCGATTTGCAAATACCCCACCTAAAGACTCAGGTTTTGGGGCAAAGTGTCCTGAAGATGTCAAAAGCTCGCTTCCACAAAGTGCGGCAAGCCTTGAACCTTGGTTATATGAGTAGTCATACAAGTTCCACTCTCCTGTCCAAGGAGTTGGATAGAGGGCAAGAATCACCTCTTTGGAAGGGTGATTTTTACAAAAGCTTGTGATTCTCTCCATAAAAAGTTTATAGATATCGCGGTGAGTTGCTTGGCTATCTTGTGGATAAGGGAGAAAAAAGAAAAGGCGTCCTTTGCTTTCAGAAGTTGCTCGCTGGAGTGCTTCATCAACAATGCGCTGATCGCTTGCGGTGATCTTCTTTTCGGGCATGTCATAGAAGGGGAGTCTTAAGCTTTGGATATGAGTTTTTGAATTTAAAAAGCTGAGAGCTCCTAGTGATTCACATTCTCGAATTCTCGATTTTAGCGCCTTAGATTCAACATATTCGGAGTTTTCACATTTAATTTGTAAAATGACATCATTTGGCAGATAAGGGTGGGTTAAAGCATGGGACTTTTTGATCATGGCATTATGCCCTGATGTGGCGTTCAGCACATGGGTGGGAATATTTTCTTTACCTAAAAATTGAATAAGCCCGCCCATGCTGATTTCAGCATCATCTGGATGAGGCTCTATCATCACAACGACATCGGTTTTGCTAAATTGAAAGGTATTGAGAGGCTCTTGTTTTTTTAATGGACGATCTTTTCTTTCAATGTAAGTAGTGTGTTTAAACGGGAGTAGATCCAGGTTTTTGCCATTTTGTTGAAGTTGAAAAAAGCTAAAAGTCTCATTAAAGGGGGAAAGAGCACTTGGAATAGAGCTCATTTCTTCAGCAATAGTATCAAATCGTGTTCTTGAAACCTGTGAATGATGAAAATTATGGATCAACGAGATTTTATTTTTATGCTCATCTCTTTCCATTGGAAAGAAAACATTGTTCAATTGAGGGCCAATGTCATAGAAAATTCCTAAAATCGGCTTTGATTTAAATCGCTCGCTAATAGCATTTTTTAAAGTTGTAAAATTTTCAACAAGTTTATAGGTATAGGGCAAAATAATAATATCTGGTTGATATTTTTCTATCAGAGGAAGTAAATCATCGACTTCTTGCTTTTGAGTGAGATGGATTTTGTTTTTATTTTCTTTCAGCTCTTGCCAGAGAGAGTAATGAATTTTATTTTGTTTAACCCATAAAACAGTTTGATTTTTAGGAAGCTGAGCCAGCGTTACATTGTTATGGGCGATTTTATAGCCTTTATCCAAAAGACAAGGTTTGGATTCTTTTGGAACATTCCATAAAGAAGCTTTGGAGCTCTCTCTACTTAAGTATTGGATCGTTTTTTTCTCATTTGGAAGTTTATCAAGGGCATTCAGACTAAACAAAGAATTTTCTTCACCAAGACCATAAGCTGATTCATCAATGATCAAATGTAAATCTCCTCGAAAATAACTTTTTATAAGAGAAGAAGGTGTTTTGTAGCTCGGATCTTGTGTAAAAGTCTCATAGAGAGAAGCTTTTTTTTGATCTCCACCCGCTAAAAGAAAGACTTTATCACAGGCTAGAATTTCAGAAAAACCAACTGTTAGAGCATGAAGAGGCGTTTTTGAAGAATCTAAAGCAAAAAAATGAGAATTGGCTTGCCTTGTTTCCTCTGTCAAAGCGACTAGTCTCGTTTGACTCTTTAAGGCAAGTTGATTTTTTTCAACTTCTGTAATCATTTGGCTCTTAAAAGGATCTTCTTGAACAAAGTCGTTAAAGGCAATGTGGGCCAGCTTGCTGCCAATGCCTGCAAAACAGATCACTCTACAATTTGGATTATCTAAATGCGTTTTTAATGCTTTGTGATAGAGCTCTACCTCTTGAGATAAATCTTTTGCCTGACCATCTAAAAGATGAATATTTTTTCTTTGAGCGCAGAGCCCCTTAAGAGAAATGTTTCTTTGGATGCTAGCTCTTAAACTATGAATAGAGGGTAGGTGACGATCATTTAAAAATTCAGCGCATAATTTTGCAAAATTTCGATCACTTTGCTTGAGAGTTTCTACCAGTTTGTCAAAGGCTTCTAACGTGTTTGGATTTTCTTTAGTGATAGAGACCAATTCTTGAGAGAAATGAAGAATAGCTTTATTGAGCTGCTCTCGCAGCTTTTTGTTATAACAATTTTTTTTAGTCAGCTCTGTAAAACCCCAATGAGCCAGTTTGCCTTGGGTTAATCCTGGAGTTACATATTGATACAGCTTGCTTTCCATGTAATAGGCATAACTATTTTGGTGTTCTTTAGATAGGCCCACATATTCATCTAAGTTAAAGAAATGTGTTTTTGATAGATCCAATTTTCCTTCAAAAAAAAGCTTTACCAGAGATTGATACATTGTTTCTGGTGTAGCTCCGGTAGGAAAAATAATAGCGAGTTCATTTTGTTTTTTCTTAGCACTATGAATTTCATTGCAGATAATTTCTGCTGCTGCTTGCCCAATATCTTGTATATTTTTTTCAACCTGTATTACTATGGAGGGTTGAGCGAAAAGGCATGTTGAAATCATAGAGAAAACAAAGAATGTTTTTTTCATGCAAATTGCCTATAACTTATAAAAAATTGCTAGATTGGAAGCTAGCATATTGATAAATTAAAAAAAACATTTATGAGTATTGATGACAAAAGCAAAAAAAATCGGTTTCTTAGGGGGAACTTTTGATCCTTTTCACTTCGGGCATCTCAATCTTGCCTTAGAAGTTTTAGAAAAGGGGGGATTAGAAGAAATTTGGATATGTCCAACCAACCTCTCTCCATTTAAAACAGAAATGCCTCCTATCGACATTCAACATCGAATAAGAATGATTGAGCTCGCTATCGAAGGGATCGGAGGGCTTTCTATCAATGAAGCGGAAGCCTTTAACGCAGCACCATCCTTTACTTACGAAACTTTAAACAATCTTTGTCATCAATTTGGCTTGCAAACTCAAGAAATAACTTTGATTATCTCCGATGATATGTTGCCAAACCTCCATTTATGGCATCAAGCCCATGCTTTGCTTCAAAAATTTCCTATTATTGTTGGAACTAGGCCTCTACTTGCTGTTCAAAAACAAATCATTAATCCATTTATTGAAGAGAAAATCAAAAATAGCTTTTTACCAATTAGATCGATGGAAATCAGTAGTAGTGAAATTCGGATGAGATTAAAAAATAAACTATATTGTGGTCATTTATTACCATTAAAAACCCTAGACTACATTTATAATTATAAGTTATACTCTTAATTTAAAAAAATTAAGGGCTTTAATGTTAAATTCTTCTGATCGTCTAACCGAAGAGCAGCAAATGCTAGATCCTTTAGTTAACACTATTTCTCAATTGATTTATGACAAGTCAGGTAGAAATATATATGCAATTGATATTCGGCAGACCTCCAGTCTTTGCGATTATTGCATTATTGCTGAAGGAACAGTAGACAGGCATGTCAAAGCGATAGGCCAAAACATTGTAAGAGAGTTATCTCTGCTTGGACACAAACCAGTGAAAGTAGAAGGGATGCAAGAAGGACAATGGGTTATCTTAGATTACCTCAATGTGATGGTTCATATTTTGACCCCCACTTTTAGAGAAAAATACCGTTTGGAAAGATTGTGGGAAGAAGGTACAATTATTGATTTAAATTTTGAATAATTGCAATGCCCTTTACAATAGACGGAGAGTGGGTTTCCTCTCAAAATAATTTAAAAGAAAATCACAAAGCAAAAGTTAGAATTGAAAAACGCAGTGGCCGGATTTTAACGATTATTTCTTATCTAAATGATTCTAACATACAACAAATATTTAAAGACCTTAAGGGGCAATGTCACTGTGGGGGTCATTTGCAAGATTCGCAAATTGAACTACAAGGTGACCATCAGGAAAAAGTTAAAATAATATTAAAGCAAAAAGGACTGCTTTAACAACGGAGAATAAGATATGAAGAAAAAACGTATTGTAATCACTGGAATGGGGCTCGTTTCCTGCTTTGGAACCGATGTGAATACGTTTTATCAAAAGCTTTTAAAAGGGGAAAGTGGCGTGCGTGCCATTGAATGCTTCCCATGTGACGATATGACAACTCGCTTTGCAGCATCCGTTCAAGATTTTGACCCAGAACCTTATATTGAAAAAAAACAAATTCGCAGACTGGATCCCTATGCTCTATACACGATTGTAGCTGGGAAAAAAGCCCTAGAAGATGCCAAACTGACAGGCGAAGCTTTAGATAAGCTCAACAAAAAGAAATGCGGGGTGATTATTGGTTCAGGAATGGGGGGGATGAGAGTCTTCTTTGAAGGATCAAAAACAATTATTGAAAAAGGATATAGCAGGGTAACACCCTTTTTTGTTCCTTATATTATTACCAATATTGGGGGAGCCTTGCTTGCGATGGATGCAGGCTTTATGGGCCCCAACTATTCAATTTCAACAGCCTGTGCAACTGGAAACTATAGCATTATCAACGCGGCAAACCATATTCGATTAGGACATGCAGATGTCATGGTAGCAGGAGGATCTGAAGACGCTCTTTTGCCATTAGGAGTTGCGGGTTTTATTGCATGCAAAGCTCTTTCTCAACGCAATGAAGATCCAACTAAAGCTTCCAGACCTTGGGACCAAGATCGTGATGGTTTTGTAATGGGATCTGGAGCAGGTGTCTTGGTATTAGAAAGTCTTGAACATGCTCTTGCTAGAGGAGCTCATATTTATGCCGAGTATTTAGGAGGAGGAATTTCTTGCGATGCTTATCATATTACCGATCCTCGAGTCGACGGAGAAGGAGTTGCTTTGAGCATTGAAAATGCTCTAGAAGATGCTGGAATTTCTAAAGATAGAGTCAATTACATTAACGCGCATGCTACATCGACTCCTGCGGGAGATATGGCTGAATATAATGCGGTGCAGAAAGTGTTTGGCAAAGATATGAGCCATATCAAAATGAATGCGACAAAATCAATGATAGGGCATTGTTTGGGAGCGGCTGGAGGCATTGAAGCTATTGCCACTATTAAAGCGATTGAAACAGGAATGATTCACCCAACAATTAATCTAGATAATCCGAGTGAAGGTGTTTCAACTGCCATTGTTCCTACGGTAGCTACAAAACATGAGATTGATGTTGCTCTTTCCAATTCATTTGGTTTTGGTGGACACAACGCCTCTATTGCTTTTACAGCTTATAATGACTAAAGTAGAACGTTGTTACGGCATTATTCCCCTTCGTCTCGATAACAATGAATTACAAGTGTTACTTGCTTTGCACGTTCAAGGTAGCTATTGGGCTTTTCCTAAAGGTCACGAAGTGCCAGATGAAGAACCTAAAGGGTGTGCAGAAAGAGAACTTTTTGAAGAAACAGATTTAACAGTCTGCTTTTTTATCGAAACCGAACCGCTTCAAGAAGACTATCATTTTCAAAGAGCGGGTGAAAATATTCATAAATTTGTCACTTATTTTCCTGCCTCTGTGTACGGCAAGGCTTTAATCAAAGACTCTGCAGAAGTTAGTGAAATTCGCTGGTTTTCAATAGAACAAGCTCAAGAAACCATCACCTTTGATCAATCGCGGGCGCTCTTAACAAAGCTTCTTAAAGATGTACCTAATTTACACATGAAAATAAGACAGTGTTAAATAAAAGCTCCGATCAAAGAAATCGGGCTTACGTTCAAATGTTAAGTGAGAACCAATCTCAGCATTGTTCCAATGCGCTTTTTTAAGTAGAATCTGAAAGAATAACCGCCTATCTAAAGTAATTTTTACATAAGGTTCTTTGAGTTTTTGAGTAAAAAAATAAGAGCTTTGATCTTTAGGTAAGCATAAAACCATTTCCTCTCCATAATCAATATAAAGATCCTGCTTGGGGAGATAATGCCACTGTTTTTGATAGGAAATAAGATGGTTATAGGCACTTTGAATCAGCTGATTTAAAGAATGAGCATCCACTTGCAGGCTGTGATAGCTAAAAGGATTTTTAGAAATCTCTTTTAGATAAAGCTCTCGCGCTTCTGGGCTTGGTGCACTGAAAGGATGAGAAGGCTTTTTGGTTGCTAAGTCAAAATGTTCCATCGAGTTCAAAAGAAAAAATTTAGAGGTTACAGCAAATTTTTTTAACAAAAATTTAAAAAGCTCTGGGAGCTCTTCAAGGTTGGGGACTCCGCGTAGGCTATTTAGATGGGAAAGAGAACCCCCTAGTAAATATTGACCAGCAAAAGGCATGAAGTATTCGGGCTTTAACTTTTTTAAAAAAGCAATCGACTGATTTAAAAATTGTTTTTCTTTGAGGCGAGCTTTTAATTGTTTTTCTTGAATGGAGAGGTGATCAAAACATTGAGGATAGGGTCCTGCTCCTGAATAGCTGATGAGCGCGCAATCAATTTTTGAGTAGCTTAGGCTAATATGCTCCATTGCTTTTTGCGCTAAGCTATAAGGGATATCATTGAGGTTGACTAGCGTATGATCTAAAGAGCTAAAAACAGCGAGTGAGTCAATTTGCTGGGTTTGAAAAGAATTAGGAGAGCCTGGAGTACAAGAGAAATATTTTTGGCAAAGACTTGGATCACAAAAATCGGCCGCAATCACTTCCATAAAAAAATCTGAAGAAAGCTCTAATTTTTGTCCTTGAAAGAGCTCGATAATTTTCTCAAAGCCTAATTTGTCTAAATTTTTTTTTAAGAATTTATGAGCATAATTGCAAATAACTAAAGGGATATTTTTGGGGAAAAGCTCTAATGTTGTGATGTCTAAGTGATCGGGGTGAATATGAGAAATATAAATATAATCAATATCAAAAAAATCTTGAGCTTTCGCGCTAGGCTTTGGATATTGATACCAACTTCCATAGTAGATCCCATCCTGCAGCCATGGATCACAAAGAACTTTGATATTTTGATGTTCTATTAGAACACAAGCGTTGTAGATATAGGTAACTTTCACGATATTTAAAAATTTAAATTTGTCATCTTATATAATATGATTTTTAAATCTTGTTAATTTTTATTTTTTTTGAGAAAATTGATCTCTTTTTAAAATGTAACTCACATAGGGAATGGTTTATTATGTTTGCTTTAGCTAAGAAAGTTCGATCTGCTTCAATCGCTCATAATATAGTTATTTACGGCATTAGCCTTTTGTTCTTATCTGTTTGTGCAAATACAAAAATATTTCTACCTATTAGTCCTGTTCCTATTACGATGCATACCTTTGCCATTTTAGTGATGGGTTGTTTACTTCCATGGAGAGTTTCTTTAGTTTGCTTTTGTGCTTATTTAGTCGATGGATTTCTAGCATATCCTATTCTTGGAACAACTCTGTTAACGAGTGCAACAGGTTATTATGTAGGAATGATTGTCTCTCTTTACTTTTTAGATAAAGTGACGCAAAGGTCTAAGTTGCCTCTTTTAGCTAGTTTACTCATTTCAAGTTTAATCATTTGGTTCTTTGGAGTGTTTTATCTCCAATTTATCATAGGCGTGAAAAAAGCTCTTTTAATTGGATTTATCCCTTTTATTATTGGAGATCTTTTAAAGATTTTAGCAGCATATTCTCTTATCTTACTGGCTCGTAAAAAGAATATCGCTCTGCTGTAACTTTTTCTTGATAAGAAGCTAAGAGCATTCTTAGCTTCTTCTAAATGGAGTTTTCATTCCTGGGAGTGAAAACCTCTAAATCCAACCACCATCTAATTCAATTGTTGTTGCATTGAGGTAATGATTGTTAAGGATCATTTCAATGGCATTTGCTATTTCTTTCTTTTGAGGGAGACGCTTTAAAAGAACATGTTTTTGTAGAAGCTGTTTATCCTTCTCGAGATCTTCATGAGGGGAAGGAAGAGCAAGACCTAACAGTAAATTATTAACTCGAATTTTTGGAGCCAGCTCCAAAGCGAAAGCAATAGTTGCATGCATCAGAGCCGCTTTACTGATGCTATGTAAAGCAAATCCAGCAAAAGGGGTCTTTGCACTCTTATCGCCAATATTGATAATAGAGGAGCCCTCAGGCATGAGCTGAGCTGCTTTCTGCATACAAAGTAAAGGGGCCTTGAGATTAAGATTAAAGATGGAGTCAAAGTCTGATTCTATAAGAAAATCTGTTTTTTGAAAGCAGGCCGCATTATTGATCAGGATGTCTAACTTTCCATATTTCTCTTTAATAAAGAGAAACAGATTATCAATCTCTGTTGGTTTCAAAAAGTCAGCTTGAAAAAGCTCAGTTTGGCAACCTTTTTTTAACAATTTTTGCTGTAAGGCTAAAGCCTCTTGCTTTGAAGAGTGATAATGTAAAATGAGTTTAGTAAAAGGGAGTTCTTCAGCGATGATTCTGCCAATTCTGATGGCGCCTCCCGTGATTAAAACGACTTTATCATAGAAATTGTTCATGAAGCGTCTCATTTAAGCTAGGGCGCAACTCTTCTAATCCTCTAAAATGATAGGTGATGAGCTTGGTTGCCCCTCTATTTTTATTTTCCATGGCAAGACAAGCATGCATTGCAATAATTTTAAGTAAGATGGCTTTGGGCTGAATCTTTTGGTATAAGCTTTCTATAATTTCAGTTCCTAAGTGTTCTTGTATTTGAAGACGCCTTGAATGATAGTCAATAAAAGAGGCAAAGCGACCCACTCCTAGCACTCCCTGCTGGGGAATATAGCTAATATGCATATGGCCAAAAAACGGGACCATATGGTGTTCACAAAGAGAACAAAAAGGGATACGATCTATTGTAATAATATCACTAAATTCAGTTTCTTTGATTGGATAGATAGAACCTAGGAGATCTTCTGGGGGATTTTTATAACCCGTTAAAAATGAAAGAAGCATTTTTTGGATACGCTTAGAAGTTTTGCCAAGATCAATTCGAACAGGGCTTTCACCAATTTTCAGTAAAAGGTCACGAAGGCGATTTTGAAAAGTATCCATCATACAACATCATTTTTCTGGGGAGTATAAGTTTTCTTATTAATTCTCATCAACTTGGAATGGCGTTGAATATAATCGATTCCCATGATATTGCAATAAGGAGATTGCCAAGGGAGTTAGATATTGAGCTTAAATTTTTTTAAGTGCTTATTTTTTAATGTCATAAGTCCTCTTGTGCGATTGAGATACAAAGTAGAGGTCCAAGGCCTTGAAAAGATAAATTCAAGCACACTCACTCGAGAAGGTGGAATTTTATTTTTACCTAATCACCCTGCTGAAGTAGACCCCATTATTGTAGGGGCAGTGCTTTGGAAGCGCTTTCAACCTCGCCCTATGATTGTAGAATGGATTATTCGACTGCCAGTAGTTTCTGTGATTATGAAACTCATGCGCGCTGTCCCAATACCCGATTTTGATGATAAATCCTCTCAAAAAAGACGATTAGAAGCTGAAAATGCTTTTAAAGAAGTTGTTGAAGGTTTGAAAAAAAAAGACAATTTTATGGTCTATCCTGCGGGTCGCCTTAAAAGCACTGAACGCGAAGCCCTTGGCGGCTCATCAGGGGTTTATAAGATTCTTCAGGCCAATAAAAATATAAACATTGTCCTTGTGCGGACAACAGGCTTATGGGGAAGTCGATTTTCTAGAGGGTGGAATGGGAAAAAAGTGATCTTTTTAGATGCGGTTATAGATGCATTGAAAACAATTTTTCAAAATTTAATATTTTTTGTTCCCAAGCGACACGTTGTTGTTGAATTTGAACCTGTTAATGAAAAATTTCCCTGGGATAGCTCTCGTTTTGAAATGAATCAGTATCTAGAAGAATGGTATAACTTAAAAAGAGATCCTTTCAAACTTGTTTCCTATCATTTTTGGTCTGAACGTATTAAGAGAAACTATGTCTATGAAGATCCAATTACTGAAATTGGCCACGTGCCAAATCAGATTCAAATTGAGATTAGACAGGAAATTGCCAGAATAACAAAATGCTTGTATACAGAAATTAAACCTGAAATGAATCTTTTTTCAGATTTGAAGCTAGATTCTTCAGATATTCAAGACATAGCCTCTTTCTTAGAAGAACGCTATAAAGTCAGTAAAATAAAACCCTGCCAACTAACAACGGTGGCCACAGTTATGAATTACGCAGCAAAGCCCGATGAGCCTTCAATTAATAATTCTGAGATGATTTCCTCTAGCGCACATTGGAAGTCTTGCACTCAATCAGATCCTATTCGCGCTAAAATAGATGGGCAAACTATCCCAGAGGCCTTTTTTAAAGTAGCTTGTCAGAGAAAAAAAGAGGTTGCTTGTGCCGATTTAATTTCTAATGAAATGACTTATGAACGGTTAATGTTAGCAGTTATTCTCCTGGCTAAAAAAATTCAAAAAATGCCTGGGGAAGATATTGGGATTTTATTGCCGGCATCAATCACGGTCAATATTGTTATTTTGGCTTGTCAAGTCGCTAAAAAAGTACCTGTGATGATTAATTGGACGGTGGGTGAAAAGCATTTACAAGCTGTTTGTGATCAAGCTAATGTAAAAACAGTGATTAGCTCCAAAGCTTTTTTAAAAAATATTGAAGATATCAACTTAGGTCCTATTCAAGACAAAATCATTCATGCCGAAGATTTGAAAAAAGAGATCTCTTTTTTAGATAAGCTCAAAGCTTATTTTATGATTAAATTGAGTTATAATCAAATCTGTAAACTTCTTGCTATCCAAAATTTAGATAAAGATAAGGTGGCAGCTTTAATTTTTACAAGTGGGACCGAAACAATACCCAAAGGGGTTCCTTTAACGCATGAGAATATTATCTCTAACTTAAACTCAGCCTTTGAAAGGGTAGAAACTTATAATCATGACGTGATGCTGGGATTTTTGCCCCCCTTCCATTCATTTGGTTTGACAGTGACAGGTTTATTACCTTTAATTTCAGGAGTTCGAGTCATCTATTACCCCAATCCAACCCATTATAAAAAGTTAGGAAAATTGATAGCTCAATGGCAAGTTTCTTTCTTATGTGGCGCTCCTACTTTTATTAAAGGGATTCTACAGCCTTCTCATCGAGAGTATTTTTCTACAGTCCGTTATGTCGTATCAGGAGCAGAAAAAGCCCCTCAATCTTTAATTGAGCGTGTGGCAGACATTTGTCCTCAGGCAGAGTTTTTAGAGGGCTATGGCTTATCAGAGTGTGGACCTATCTTGTCACTCAACGTTCCCAAGGAGCCCCATCAAGGAGTTGGGCCAGCTCTTGCAATTGTAGATCTTTTGATTGTTCATCCAGAGACTTTGCAGCCTTTGCCTCAAGGGCAAAAAGGACATATTGTGGCCCATGGACCCAATATTTTTTCAGGGTATATTGGAAATTTCCCCTCTCCTTTTGTAACAATTGGGGATAAAAAATGGTTTAAGACAGGGGACTTGGGTTACTTAGATCATAGAAATTATTTGACTATTGTAGGAAGATTGAAGCGTCAAGTGAAAGTAGGGGGCGAAATAGTCAATCTCAATGCTTTAGAAGAGTCTTTAAATCAGGCTCTTGTTCAAGAAAAAATTATAGTTAATGAGAGTGAAGATCAGCCAGCCATTGCTCTTTGTGCTAAAGAAGGGGATGGAAGGGCTCTGCTTTTTCTTTTTGCCACTTTTGATATTAAGGCGGATGAAATCAATAAAAAAGTTAAAAATTTAGGTTTTAGCAACCTTCATAAAATTCATGAAGTGGTCAAATTAGAAAAATTACCCATGATGGCCAGTGGGAAAATTCATTATAGACAGCTAGAAGAAAGCCTATAATAATATTTTAACAAACTCAAATTGTTTGTCTTGGAAAAATTTGTCCTTTTTGCTAGAATGTTTGCAAAACAAAATTTTTCAGGTATAGCAGTGAAAAGAACATATCAACCTTCCAAACTTAGAAGAAAGAAAACACATGGCTTTCGTGCACGTATGAAAACTGCGCATGGAAGAAAAATTATAAGTGCTAGACGCTCTTCTGGGCGCAAAGCTTTAACGGTGTGAATTACTCTTATTCAAAAGATTTCCGTTTAAAATCCTCTCGCCAGTATCAACAAGTCCTTGAACGTGCTAAAGGCATTCGAGGAAAATATATCGTCCTACACGCACATTTACTCCCAAATTATCCCTTTACAAAACTAGGGATCGTAGCTTCTAGAAAATATGGAAAAGCGATTGACCGAAATCGCTTTAAAAGAATTACAAGAGAAGCTTTTCGTAAAATTCGCTCTACTTTCCCTCAAGGAACTCAACTGATTGTGACCCCTCGAAAGCTAGCGCTTGAAGCATCAATGCATAATATTTTAGATGAACTTTTAGAGCTTTCAAAGCAATTTGAAGAGGGTCATTCCGAAGAATAACCCTTACTTTTACTTATCTGAAGCTGGTGGATTGAGCAATTGAATCAGATGTTGACCCCAGTCAAAGCCAAGGCGCGTAGCTAAAGTAAATGTCATTACCTGAGATAAAACATTAAACCAGCCACCTGTTTCTTTAAATGCTTTTGCAACATAGATTGGCATGAGAGTAGCAAAAGCAACAAGCAGTTTCCTTTGATAATACGGGTCACTTGTTTCAGCAACAAAAGAATCGCCCAGATGCTTTTGATTTTCTTCGTAAGTGCCTTTTTTAGGAATGGTATTTGAAGAGAGGAAATCATTTAAAGGCTTATAAGCGCCAAAAGCAAGACCTAGCATCGCACTCTCTTTATTGAGAGCGAGCAAAGCCACTACTTGAACCATTTGAGACAAGGTGTGAACATCTTTAAAGAATTCACTTCCTGGAGCTGATTTCGGCTCAGGTTTGTCAGCTTTTTTCTCCTCAGGTGGGGGAAAAAGAACCACTTTTGCAGGTTTGTTTACATTAATATGAGGCATTTCTTTCCTAATAATTCTTGTTCCATATTCAAATTAAGCAACGATGAGTGTTACTTTTTATCTTTTGCTTCTACCTTTTGTTCGGCTCTAAAGAAGCTTGCAACACCTGAACCTATTAAATAAACAAGAGCGCAAGACATCACAAGACCTGCAAGTGCAGGTAAGTAAGGCTCTGCTGTTGAAAAAGGATCTTGCTGACTTTCTCCAACAGGGATTCTAAACGAGTTAGGAAGGTCATTACTAATGGGTGTATGAGCTATCGGAATTCCGTGAGCTGCTCGATAAGTCGGGGTATCTTGTTGAATGATTTTTGCAGGAGCAGTCCAAAACTCTTTAACCAACGTAGTAGTTGTGTTCAGGCCATCTCTTGCCATCTTTCCAAGACCAGCGCCAATATCTTGCAGGGTTTCTTTTGCGGCTTGCCCTGCTTGACTTACAGATTCTTTAATAATTGCTCCAGGAATATTGACCACGGCTTTGCCTGCGATAGGGGCAGCTTTTTCTAAGCCCCACTGGAAAAATTCTCCTGGAGGTGTGCACCAAAGGGCTCCTGCATAAGGCAGAGAGCAGAATCGATCTTTTAAATTAACGATCGTTGGATGTGTTCCTGTCTTAGTTAATTCAGTCGCTCCAAGATAAATGAGTTGAGGGGCTGCCACCCATTTTAAATAAAGACCAAATATTCGAGCACATGCATCAGTTAGCATAGTTTTTGACTCATAGATGCCGTCAAAGGTATTGAGCGGATTGTATTGGTAGCGAAGCATCTGAAAAGCTGTGAGTTTAGATTTAGCCTTCTCTGAAGCTAGTACTTTATCCCCAATCGATTTCAAGCCAGTCGCAAGGGTTTTGAATTGAGTTGCAACGGTGGTTCTCATGGCGTTAACTACATCTAACAAGTCTTCGTTAGTTGTCTGCTGTGGAACTCCTTCGAATCGAACATTGCGAGGTTGTTGTGCAGCAGGATCGGCAGCAGGTTGTTGTGCAATGAGTTGTTGAACAATCTGTGTAAGTTGGATTGCGGCTGTTTCCATCGCCCCTTGTGGTTGTTGACCAGGATTGGCGGCAGCAGCATCTAGCGCTATTGGTGCAAGAGGGAGCCCCCCCCCCATTTGTTGTGCAGCAGGTTGTTGTGCTGCAGCTGCAAGGTTTTGTGCGAGGATTTGCGCAACCTGGTTTGTAAGAGCATCCAGCTGTTGTTGATTGGCTTGTTGGCCCTGTGTAAGAACATTCAGCTGTTGTTGATTGGCTCGTTGACCATCTAAGTAGTGTTGAACAAGCTGTGTAATTTGGGTTGCGACGGTTGCCATAGCCCCTTGTAGTTGATGGACGCACTGTCTCCCTCTGTAAAGGGCAAATGAAGTTAACGCAATGGCGGGTGGGACAACATACCAGGCAACGTTTTGAAGCATTCCAACATCAGGTGTAGTCATATTTTTTTCTCCTTATTAAGTGTTATTATTTTGCTGGAACTTCATACCAATTGGCCATGCGTTGAATCATCTCATCAGCGAGCAAAGCCGCTTTATGAGCAATAAACACATGCTTCAAAGCACTTGTTAAGCTTTTAATTTCTTGAATATCTTGCGTATTTGTCCACTGTGGTATTTTATCAAAGTTAGCTGCGGGCCAAATTCCAAATGCAAATCGTTTAATAAATAATTTTGTCATCTCCATAAAGCCTGATGTGTGGATTTTGCTTCCAAAATCAGAGGCTTCGCTATCTTGGCTGATTTTTTTTGGAGGACCTGCTTTGTAATATTTACGAGCAGAAACAACCAAACCTAAAAATGTTCCAGAGAGATATGCAGGAGGTGAGCTTACAAACAGATAAAGATGCTCAAAAGTTCTATAGGTGTTGTAAACATCTGTATAAAGAAACGCCCCTGGAGGTGGTGTTTTTTCTTTTTTAGGATCAGCAACAATTTCGATAGGTTGATTGATATAAACAGGAACAGGATTCGTCGTTGACATATTTTTGAGACCTTTTGATAACTTTAAGTGACCAGTATATTCTAATTTTTATTAAAAATCAATGAGCTTTCTCTTAAATTGACCGCTGTATGCGCCTAATGTATAGGTGTTTAAGGGTGTGTATATTTCTAGAGACAACTTTTGTGGGTAAAGGTTAATCATTTCTTAATAAATCTTCAAATTGAAAAATAGCCATTTTTCAGGTATCATCTTTTTTAAAAAATGTTTTATTTATGAAGATCACGCCCCCATTAAGCCTTCTTGTTCGACATCGGCAAGAAAATAAGAAAAAGTGTAGCTTGGAGCCAATTAGAGAACGCTCTGACTGCTTATTTTTGAATTATCCCGGCTGTGAGCTGCCTTCTTTAGATCATTATGTATTGCTTAGTTTTGAAGGTCCTCTTCTTTCAAAAAATGATTATGATAAAGGGCTTATTTTAATCGATGGGACCTGGAAAAAAGCCACTGTCATGGAAAGGCAGCTCTTTAAAGATATTCCCATCATAAAAAGGAGTTTGCCAAGTGAGTTTATCACAGCGTATCCTAGAAGGCAGCCTGATTGTGAAAATCCAGAGCAGGGCTTAGCTTCAATAGAGGCTCTCTATATAGCCTATCTACTTCTTGGGAGAGATCCTTCAGATCTTTTAGATAGATATTTTTGGAAAAACCACTTTTTAGAAAAAAACAAGCAAGCCTTGGCCCGCTATTCTTTTTAAGTTGACTTTTGGTCAAGTGCTGAGCTACTTTTGATAATTGATCAAGAAAGAACGATGACGCAGCAAGAATTAAATAATTTAAAAACAGATCTCAATATCTATGGGCAAAGTGAAAGTCTTTTATTTCAATTTATCCTTGCTGAGTTTCTTATCGCCTATAAAGAGATCCAAAAGATCGAAAAGATTTACTCAGAAATAGAGTTAAAGCTAATTAAAAACCACCTTCATGCTAGCGTAAATCATGCGCTTTATAGCATTTTAGAGATTTTACCCCAGATGGTTGGGGATCCTATTATTGCCAACCATGAGTACCCGTTTCAATGGACTTATAATACAGGGAGCTTAAGTAAGCTCAAACATTTTGCTTATTTATTTAGCCAAAGAAGACCCGATTATTCAGAAGCAGTTAATATGAATGTATATGTCAGCAAAGCTTTTCATAGTGCTTTGCAACTGCGAGAAGTGATCTTAAGTATTCAACATAAATTATCTGATTATCAAATACCGAACTATATTACCTTCTATCAACTAACAGATAAGCTGATTGATAATATACGTCTAACCTCTCGGCTCATGATCAAAGTCTTGGTTCATAAAAAAGAAGATGAAAATATCCTTCGTTTTCTTTTAGATAATCAAGAAGACTTTGATGCTGTTTATAGAACGTCCTTTGTTCAGCGAATCTTGAAAATGATGTATCCAAAAGGGATGAAGCATGCAAAAGATTTAATTGTTGAAAAATATGTTCGACGAGGTTTTCTTGGTCTTTTAGAACCAATCTCTGAACAATTTGCAAAATTAGAATCTCTGGGAGTTTCAAAGTAGTGCCATCTGATAAAAAAGCTCTGAATCATTTAATTGAAGCGGCAAAGCTTTGGATAGAACAAGAAAATGAAGGACTGCTTGAAATTATCCCAGTAGATTATGAGCAGCCGGCTAGTAAGCCTGCTTCCATTTTATCATCCTTAGTGCAAAAAAAAGTGGAGAACAAGCAACTCAATGTTGAACTCAAGCTCCCCCCAATTGATCAATGGATAGATGTTGCAGAGCTTGCTGAAGTAGAAGTTTTTCTAATGACGAATGCTCAAGACCCCAAAATAAAATTGTTAGTAGAAAGATTGACTCAAGCGATTGATAGCCGCATTGCAAAAGCTAAATTAATCCAAGCAAAACCTTTTGAAGAAAACCAACTATGGCCAACTCTTTTTTCAAAAGCAAAAAAACTGCGCCATGTTTTAGTTTCGGAAATGGAATTTTATCAATGGCCCCATCTTTTAAAGCACTACCAAAAGACTCCTAAACGACAAGTTTTTGAAGCCTCTCTTTTTTTGCTAGCAGATTTAAATTGCTATAATCAAGATCCTGAGCTTAAAAAAAGCTTATGGAACTCTTTACTCAATGAATTGTAATGGAAGTCACCTATAAGAAATATGCCTCTGTACTTTTAGATCTAGGCTTAAAAACTAGCTTTACCTATGGCATTCAAGATCAAGATATTCAAATCCTTGAAAAAGGAATGTGCGTGAAGGTCCCTTTGAGGGGAGTTCTTCAAACGGGGATTATTCTTGACTTTGCAAACGATTGTCCCTTCCCAAAAGTGTTACCTATTCACAGTATTGTTTCTAAAGAAACCTTAATGACCCCAGAGCTTTTTAAACTGGCTGAATGGATTTCCTCTTATTACCTAACCCCTATTGCCAAAACGCTGAAGTTGTTTTTTCCAAAATCGGTGCGAGAAGGGATGGGGCATAAAGAGCAGCAAATGGTGAAGCGCGCTAAAAGCTTAGAAGAACTTCGCCAACTTTGTATCGAGCTGCGTTTAAAGAAACCTTCTCAAGCAAAGGTGATTGATGAATTGCTCAAAATGGAGAAAGAGATTTTCTTAACAGAATTGCTTGAAAAAACAAAGGTATCTAGAAGTGTTATTGGAACGCTTGTCAAAGCAAACTTGATCGAATTGTGTCAGGCAAGAGTCGATAGAGATCCTCTTAAAAAAGCAGAATATTTTCCTACGAAAGCTAAAGAACTCAATTTAGAGCAACAGCATGCTTTTAAAAGCATTACTGCTGCTATCGAGAAAGGGCAGTTTCAAACTTTTTTACTCTTTGGAGTGACTGGGAGTGGTAAAACAGAAGTTTATATGCAAGCCATAGAGTATGCTCTCAAATTGGGAAAAAAAGCGTTAATGCTGGTTCCTGAGATTGCTTTGACAACCCAAACAATTGAAAAAATTAAAAGTCGCTTTAAAGATAAAATTGCGGTGCTCCATCATCGTCTGAGTCAAGGAGAACGCTATGATCAGTGGCATGCCATTAGACATAATCAGGCCTCTATTGTAGTGGGAGCTCGCTCAGCTATTTTTGCTCCCATAGATAATTTAGGACTCATTATTGTCGATGAAGAACATGAGCTTTCTTATAAGCAAACAGAAGAGATGCCCACTTATAATGCAAGAGATGTTGCAGTGATGCGTGCCAAGATGAATCAAGCGACCATCGTATTGGGGACTGCAACTCCAAGTTTAGAAAGTTTTTCGAATGTGGAGAAAAAAAAATATCAACTTCTTGAGCTTAAAGAGAGAGCCACTTTGCAATCGCTTCCAAAATTTGAAATCATTGATATGAAGCAAGAAATGGAAAAAACAAAAGGATTTACTATTTTTTCTCAAAGACTTCTTTCAGAAATCGAAAAAAGGTTTCAAAAAGGGGAGCAGTCGATTTTATTTTTAAATAGGCGAGGCTACCATACCTCTTTAATGTGCGTTCAATGTGGGGAGATTGAAAAATGTCCACATTGTGATACCTCTTTAACTTTTCACCGAAGTGATGATTGCTTAGCTTGTCATTTGTGTGATTATCGAAAAAAAACCATTAAAGTATGTAGCAAATGTCAAAGTGCTACGGTTAAATTTAAAGGTTATGGGACAGAGAATATTGAGAATCAATTAAAGCGAATTTTTCCTTCTCTGCGAACTTTACGAATGGATGCAGATACGACAAAGCATGTAGGCAGTTATGAAAAGCTTTATTATGCATTTAGAAACCATAAAGCCGATGTCTTAATTGGAACTCAGATGGTAGCCAAAGGGCTTCATTTCCCTTCAGTTACCTTAGTTGGAGTCCTAAATTGTGATCGCCAATTTAATATTCCAGATTTTAAAGCCTCAGAGGTCGCTTTTCAAATGCTCACTCAGGTAGCAGGAAGAGCTGGTCGGGGAGATATTTCTGGCAATGTAATTGTGCAAACTTACAACCCGAGTAATTCAATCCTTCAATACGCCATTAATCAGGATTACAGAGCCTTTTATAACAACGAAATAGAATCTCGTAAGTTTTTTAACTATATTCCCTTTTCTCATCTGATCAAGATTGTTTTTAAAGGAAAATCTGAAGATCAAACATACAAAGCAGCTTCCAAGTTTTATCAAAGTCTAAGCGCGAAGCTTGCAGGTTATGGAGAAGTGCAGGCAGCATTGCCTTGCGGCTATCCAAAAATTAAAGAATATTTTCGATTTCAAATACTTATTAAGGGAACAAACGTTCAAGCGATGAATCAGCAACTCAGCCTTGTTGAAAGAGAAATCAAAGTTCCCAGCTCAGTCAAAATACTCATCGATGTAGATCCTAGCTCTACATTCTTTTAATTTTGTTCTCATGGAGATTTTCTAAGATCTCTTTGATTTCAAAATCTAAGAAGGAGCACTCTTGCATGACTTCATAAATGGCGGCTGCATTTTGTTTATATTGCGGATCTTGAGGGTCTACTAAATAACGAACGAGTTCAGCTAAAAACTTTTTTTTCAGTATTCCAAAATCAAGAGAATCTAAAAAGTCATGATAGCGTTGCTTCTCTAGGCTATTTTCAGAAGGCATAAAGGGAAGTTGTAAAAGCATCGCAATGATCTCTTCAAATAGATCTTGAATGGAAAAGCCCTCTTCTAAAATTAATTTGGTGTTGTTTGTTTCAAAGAGCTCATGAAGAGAGGTCAATAGTAATGCAGCATAGCTAATTGAGAGTAGCTTCATTTGGATTCTTTCATCAGAAGAAAACTGAGGAATGACATTCATAGAATAATCAAAGCTTTCTTCGAGTTGTGTTTTGTAATCAGAAGGATTGATTAAAATAATGTTGCCTAACGGGTCAAATCTATTTTTAAATTGATCAAAAGCTTCGTCTAATTCTAAAACTTTTGTTTTAAAGCCTACATAATAGCAGCAATAGTAGCGAATCAAGCATTCCCAGAGAAAGTTTTTTGCTTTAGCATTTTGAAGGTTTTTATAATCAATAAAAGTGTGATTGGGGTCAAAGTGCTCAAAAAAGTAAGCTAGAAATAAATCTATTTGCTCCTCAGAAAACTCTTGAATAAAAGCGCTTTCAAATAGTTCTTCACATTTTGCAAAGACCTGAGGACTTTTGGGTTCATCTAGGTATTGGATGATCTTGCAAAAACTGGGAGCAATTTCGGCAACGATCTTGCTAGCCAGTAGGTTTACAGTGCGAATACGTATAGCAATCTCTCTTGGAAATGCAATCGGTTGAGACGTTTTTTGGGGAATTTCCAAAAGAGTAATGGAAGAGGGGGGCGTATTAATAGGAGTTACATTCATGGCTTGCTAGGATTTTTTTTATAAGGTCTCAAAAAATATACCAGTGAAAAAAATTAACTGCAAGAGATCCCTCTCACTTTTGCTCCGATGTGTATTAATGTTTAGCTAGTTTTTTATTCATAAGCAAACCAGCTTACTTTCAAATAATTAATATTAAGATTAATTGCTAAAAATGGCTTTTAGATAATTCAAAGCTTGCGTAACCTTTAACTAAAAGGTTTTATTAAGTATGTCTGAAGTAAATGAAGTTGCTGAAGAGCTTTTCTTGCGTGAGCAGCTCTTGCAAAAAGAAATGGCTTTAGAGCAGGAGCAAATTGGCAAAGCTCAGTTGATTAAGCGTCTATCAGAAGATGTCAAAGAACCTATTGAACAATTGATTCAGTTTTCCAATCTTGCGCTATTGCGTATGAAGAGAAAGGAATATCCCAAAGTTTCAAGTTACCTTGCTGAAATGAAGCTGATCACAGAAGATTTGCTCATTTACTTAAATGACTTAAGAGAGCTGGCTCTTTTAAAGTCTGGCAAAAGTAAATTTAATCTTGCCGAAATCGATGTCAAAAGCTTACTGAGATCCATTCAAAAGAAATTCCAACCGATTGCTGAAAATGCAGGCATGCATCTTTCATTTTTTATGTGTTCAGAAGAGGCTTACGTTTTAGGTGATGAGCATAAGCTCATGAAAGTTATGAGCATTATCTTGGCAAAGGTTATTCAAGATGTCAAAGACGGGAAGGCCATTAAAATAAAGGTGATCAAAGAAGATCAGAAAATAAACATCCAGATTATTGACAATAAAGCCAGTCACTTTGAAAAAAAGATGCTAGATCAGATGTACCTCAAGTTTGAAATTTCTCAAAATAAAAGTTTTTTTCCAAATTTTAATCTTTCCGTTTGCAAAGAATTAATGTTAGGGCAAAAAGGGGATTTTCAAATCGAGTCTAATGAAAATGGAGAGACCCTTTTTATTCTGACTTTAGTGGAGTCAAAAAATTTTTAGAATTAAATGTAAATTGAATAATTAGAGAACACTATGGTAAAATTTGCCGAAAAAGAGAGTATAGTCGTGCAAGAACATCAAGATCAATTATTTGCATATGAATCTACAGAAGATTATCAAGTGCGTTTAGCAAAGTTAGATTATATTAAAAGCAGCGGTATCAACCCTTTTCCACACAAATACTTTATATCTCATACTTTTCAAGAGATTATTGAAAAATATGAAGGAAAGGAAATTGGAGATAGTGACGCAGCTGAAAAAGGAGACTCTCCTGAAGTTTCTTTGAGCGGTCGTCTCGTTCTTTTTCGCGCGATGGGGAAAAACGCTTTTGCACAATTGCAATCTGAAAACTTTCGCATTCAAATTATGATTAATAGAGATGCTACAAGCGTTACCGGCTTTATCCCTTCTCAAGAAGAACATCCTGATCATCCTAAGAATGGGCTCAAATTTATCGAGAAGAAAATAGATCTTGGAGATATTTTAGGCGTCAAAGGACATTTATTTCACACCCACAAAGGGGAGCTTACTCTATATGCAAAAGAGGTTACACTTCTTTGCAAATCGCTTCTTCCCCTTCCTGATAAACATGCAGGACTAGTGGATAAAGAAGTGCGCTATCGCAAACGCTGGCTAGACCTCATTGCCAGTCCAGAGGTTTATAATACGTTTTATTTGCGATCAAAAATAGTTAAACTTGTTAGACAGTGCTGTGAAGAAGAAAACTTTTTAGAAGTAGAGACTCCCATCATTCAAAATATTTATGGGGGGGCGAATGCTCATCCATTTATTACCTATTTGAATGCCTTGAATAAGCAGCAAATGTTTCTAAGGATTGCCCTTGAAATTAGCTTGAAAAAACTCCTTGTCGGTGGCATTCCAAGGCTTTTTGAAATCGGTAAAGTTTTTAGAAACGAAGGGATTGATCGCACCCATAATCCAGAGTTTACAATGTTGGAAGCTTATGCATCCTACTGGGATTATCACGACATGATGCGTTTCCAAGAGAAAATCTTTTCAACTATCGCCAAAGAACTTTTTGGCAGTGAAAAAGTTCCTTACGTTTCCTTAGAAGGGCAGGAAATCATCTTGGATTTTACAGCTCCTTGGCAACGGCTGACTATGAAAGAAAGCATCAAAAAATATGCTAATGTAGATGTGGATCAACTAGACGATAAAGCCTTAAAGAAGTTTGTCCTAGAAAAGTGTGATGTAGATCCAAAAGAAGTTGTTCACGCCAATCGAGGCCATTTGATTGCTAATATCTTTGAAAGTCATGTTGAACATCACCTCATTCAACCTGTTCATATTATCGACCATCCCATTGAAACAACCCCTCTTTGCAAAACTCACAGAAAGCCTGATGGAACGCCTGGGGAAATTGTAGAGCGCTTTGAAAGCTTTATCTTGGGTAGTGAAATGTCGAATGCTTATTCTGAGCTCAATGATCCTCTTGTGCAGAAAGCACTTTTAGAAGAGCAGGTACGTCGAAGAGACTTAGGAGATGAAGAAACTCATCCTTTAGATGAAGAGTTTATCGAATCTATTTGTCAAGGAATGCCTCCAGCTGGAGGAATTGGAATAGGGATTGATCGACTTGTCATGCTGTTTACTAATCAGCATACCATTCGAGAAGTTGTTTACTTCCCGCTAATGAAACCTAAGCACATGCTCTAATTTATTTCTTTTTAAGCTTTGGACCTTGCGGTGTGTCTTCAATGAGATAGCCGCTTGATAAGATAAGATCGCGCAAGCGATCTGCTTCGGCCCAATTCTTTTCTTTACGTGCGAGTAGCCTTTGCTCTAAAGCTTCTATCAGCGCCTGAGGAATTTCTAAGGCAGCAGACTGAAAGCTCATGATACCCAATATTTGATCAAACTTTTTTAGCATCTCCAAAGTCTTTTCGGCCATCTTTTGAGAGAGCTGTTGCTCATCTAAAATTGAATTAACTAGGCGGATAAAGTCAAAAAGGGCTGCTAAAGCAACAGAAATATTAACGTCATCGCAAAGAGCTTGGTTAAATTTTTCTTCAGTCGCAACAATAAGCTGCTCTAGCTGAGTGTCGTTGCCTGTCAAGGGTTGGGTTTCATGAAGCCGCTCAATAAAATTCTGAATACGACCAATAACTACTTTTGCACCATTCAATCCATCAAATGTAAAGTTAAGCTGTGTTTTATAGTGAGTTTGTAAAAGGAGATAACGCACATGTTTTCCCTCAAAGCCCCTTTCTAATAAGTCGCGCAGTGTAAAAAAGTTGCCCAGACTTTTGGACATTTTTTTTCCATCCACTACTAGGTGTTCTACGTGAACCCAAAAAGGGCAAAATGTTTTACAAGTAAAGCATTCGGATTGCGCTATCTCATTTTCATGGTGGGGAAAGATGTTATCGACTCCACCCATATGGATGTCGAGCGTTTCACCGAGGTGTTTGATGGCCATGGCAGAGCACTCAATATGCCAGCCAGGGCGTCCTTTTCCAAATGGGCTATCCCAAAAAATATTGCCGTCACGCTCTTTGTTGTAACTTTTCCATAAAACAAAGTCAGTGGCATTTTCTTTCTCATATTCATCTTGTTCTAAGCGATCCGAAGCACCCTCTTGGAGCTCATTAAGCTGAAGATGAGAGAGCTTGCCGTATTCTTTAAACTTGTGGATAGAAAAATAAATACTCCCATCAGCCCCGGGGTATGCTATGTTTTTCTCAAGAAGATCTTGGATCATGGTAATCATTTCTGGAATATGATCGGTGGCTTTAGGGTAGTGATCTGCTGGAAGTATGTTTAAGCTTTTTAAATCTTCAAAGAAAGCTTCCGTATAGATGTGGGTATACTGATCTAAACTAAGGCTTTTTTCGATAGCTCCTTTAATGGTTTTATCATCAACATCTGTGATGTTCATGATATGTTTGACGCTATAGCCCAAATAAGTGAGGAGTCTTTTAAAAAGGTCTTCAAAAACATAGGTTCTTAAGTTGCCAATATGAGCATAGTTATAGACAGTGGGTCCACAGGTATAGAGTTTTACAGCTCCTTTAGAAGAAGGGGTAAAGAGTTCTTTCTTGTGCGAGAGAGTATTGAAAAGATAAAGTGGAGAATGCATGAAAGGGGTTATTTTCAACTAAAAACCCAGTATATTTAAAGAAGAGTATTTAATTGAAGAGAAACCCCATTAAATACTCTTCTTTTTGTTTCTTTATGACCAAAGACTAAATTTATTAGTTACTTTTTTGATAATTTTATTATCTCCAAATAAACCAACACCTAAATAAGTTAACTCATCGTCATCTTGTAGGCCAACCAAAGCTTCAATCTTGTCATCATTGGTTGTCTCAAGCATCTCTTTGATAAAAAACATTTTTTGTAACTCTTCAGTTTGATGCAACGATTTTGCAAATACTTGAAGCTCTTCAAAATTTGCCTTTAAAATGATGATGGGAAATTGCGTATTACGCGGTAAATGAATTTGATTAGCAGTTATAAAATGAGGCGCAGTTCCAAAGCCCTCTCTTAAGACATTGCCAAAGTAGGCTGACAAATGGCTTGCTACGTTTAAGGCTTGCCACTGTTCTAAATTAGAGCTGAGAATTAAAGTTATTCTTTGATTAAAGTCTTGTTTCATCCTATTCCTCTTTTGGTGTGTTGTGTTTAGCTGTATATTTTAGGAATATTGGGTTTGTTTGTGTTGAAATTGACAAAATTTGTCAAAATAATTATATTTGTATCATTTAATACAAAAAGGTAATAATGGATAAGATATCGTCGGTCGTTGAAGAGTTAGTGTTAGAAGACGATGATATTTTAATGCTTGGTTCACAAAATGTTGTTAATTGGTCATCTTATGCGCGAAAAATTCAGCCTCGAGTGGAGGCGATTTTAGGGAAAGAAGCTAGATTGGGCTCTATCGTGACAGCTTTAACGAGATATTTTAAAAATATTCC